>BQNB010014019.1:0-75973 GCA_026074375.1 Tanacetum coccineum | reverse complement strand
AAAAAAAAAAAAAAATAGAAAACGGACCCTCACCTTTTAACTATTTACGATTTTCTTACACAAAAATTCCCGTAAAAAAATTTACAAAACCGTCCCAAAAAAAGAAAATATTCAGGAAAAAATTAGCCCGTCCCAACGTAATTTTTTTTTTGCCCGAATCATACAAAAAAAGAAAATATTAAAAATTAGCTCCGCCATAACGCATAGCCCAAAAAAAACCCCCCGAAACGTAAAAAAAATATTATTCGGGAAAAAATTAGCCCCACCACAACGCGCGGATTCTTTTGTTTGTTATTATAATTTTCATTATATATATACATATTTATCATTACATATACTGCCAAAACAGTAACGGGCTACTGTTCACCGATGAACAGTGTAGCCCACACCGGCTAAGTCCAGTGGTTACTGTTCATCGGCCCAATTTTTTTATTTTTTTTATACCGTGGTTACTGTTCATCGGGAAAAAAAAACTTTATACTCCCTCCTTCTTTCGTCAAAAATAAGAAGAAAAAAAAAATTACGTTTACGACTTTCTATCGGTCTGGGCAAAAAAATATATATATATCCCCTTTATTGAAAAAAAAAATTGTCATTTAATATGAGAAAAAAACAAACTATTAAACATGAGACCGAAGAAATTAACCCGAACAAAAAAAAATGCCCCGTAATAGCGAGTGAAAAAATAACGCCCGCAGCAACGCGCGGGTAATCTTTGCTTGTTATATCTATATACTATAGAAGGAAAGAAACGGTGTCGTTTTACACATGTGAAAGAACTTAGCCCACTAGCAGCCCAAAATGCAAAAACAAATAGAAACACTAGCCGGCCAAAAGAAAAATAAAAAACTTAGTCCACTAGAGCCTCAAAATAAAATAAAAATATTTCTTGCCGGCTCAAAATGAAAAAAATAAAAGTTTACAAAAAGAACCCTCAACTTTTAACTATTTACGACTCTTTTATATAATTAATTTTATTCATCAAATATATAACACATATTTACCGATTCATTCAGATAAAAAAAATACCCGCCGAAAGATCTTCGAACTGCGAACAAATCGAGCTCAATATTACAATGCTTCTGACATACGCACGATTTTATAAAAAATGCTAAAGTTTAATATAAATAGGAAAAAAAGAACATTTACAAAACTATTTACAACTTTTTTATATACTAAATTTTATTTATCAAATATATAACACATATCTTCCAATTCATTCAGATAAAATCAAATCACACAAAAACATTCTCCGTCGCAACGCGTGGAAGGTCCAGCTCTTATGCAATCAAAAATCGGCTTACACTAAGGCAAAAAAATGAAGAAAAAAAATAACTCCCCGTAGCAACGCGCGGGCAATCATGCTTGTTATATCCATGTTTGTAGAAGTCATGCAAGTTGCATATTATCCTTTGTACTAGTGTTTGCATCATGTAATGGGTTACTCTATTATTGCTCTAATGGTTTCGTGGGTATCAGTGGATTCTTTGGGGAATACGAGTTCATTGTTAAGCTCCGTTAATTTAACTAATCACGCTTCAAGAAGTAACACACGCTGTTTATTTGATTGATTATATAATATACACGGATCTAATGTTTCATGTGTGCAATTAATTATATTTTATATACCAACCAAGTTATAAGCAAAGAAAAAGTAATTTAAAAAAATATATTTTTTTATAATTATTAATATCATGTATTTTATAGTTATAAATTTACATTAAATATTTATTTGTATATATATGCAATTTTTGAGCTTTTAGAAGGATATATATGCAATTTTTAAGTTTTAGTTGGATATAAATGAGATTTTAAGCTTTGAAGGGATATATATGCAAATTCTCCTATATAGAGGGATAGAATGACGTTGAAATGACAAAAGAATAATATGTTACTCGTTGCTCCTACAAATGCGAGTTGTTTAATTGAAACAAGTGTATTAACTCGCAAAGCAAATTTATATAAATAACTTGGTTAAGCGAACCGAGTTTATATAAATATATATAACTTTTATATCTATACACTTAGTAAAATATAAAATAAGGTTTATAACAACCTTTTAAACTATATGCATTAAAATATTAATTAATACAATATGTGGATTACCTTAATTAGCAATTATGTACAATACTTTTATGCACTATCATGCTACACGATCCATAGCTTTTGTACAAACATTTTAAGCTATTTGCATTAAAAATCTAATTAATGAGATGATGTGGATTAATATAATTAGCTAATGTGTACAATACTCTTATGCACTACATACCCTTACACGGCACATTAATGATGATTCAATGCAGTGTTTTTTTCTCTACACTCCTATTCTTCCTCTACACGACTCATTTTATCCTATTTTTGTTAACACATTAATACCAAAATTCAATTCACTATTCAAAAATCAAAACCCATTAACACCACAATTTAATTTACGATAAAATCAAAACAATTCACTTTACAATTCATGATTAAAAAAACACACCAACGTTTCTAGATTCAATTTACTTAATGTATTTAATCATTTGTAAGAATCATAGAACCCCACCATCTGCAGTTTTGGCCGACGATGCACCCACAAGGTTTATTCTATGATTTTTGAATAATTATAATGTCAATCAGCGAGTAATTTATATTGTATAATTAACTTAAAAATATTTAGGGAAAACTGTTTAATGAATGAATCAATGTTCGAAAGTTTGGAAGGCTCTCATTAGTCACTGGTAAGTATTTTTACGTTATAATAGCCAAGTTTGATTATAGTTGACTTGAATTTGATTTTAGAATACACAGGTTCAAAGCATCAATTTAAACACTTTCAGTCAAAACATTGATTCAGAAACATCAATTCAAACACCAATTGGTGAGCATCCATTTAATTTTAATATTTAGGGTTTCCGATTATTGTTGCATTTGATGTTTTTGTTATCGTTCAATTATGATATAATTTAATATTTTTGCTTAATAAGAACCTTAAAACAAATTAAAGAAAAATAACGCTGATGAATAAGGTGTGTGTTATTTGATCTTTAGATTATCCTATAGCTATTATTTTGGATTGTAAGTTTATTTTACACTTAATATGTTTGATGAAATGAATATGTAGTAAATTTCTTAAGATGGGCTTATTTAGTTTTTGTAATGTAAAGTCATTCGTTATGTTTGAATCTATTTTTGCTTATAATTTTCTTGATTTCTTGCAGGTTACACTTGATATCATTTTATTAATCTATACAGTGGACTGAGTTTAGAGGTCCATCACAAACTGTAGTTTAAATTCAATGGCAAGTCTCTTATCTTTTTAATCATTGTTCTCAGTTTCAAAATTTTATGTATTGCTTCTTTGTTGTTATGATTTTGTATGATTACAATCGAATTTTGTTTAATAAATTTGGTATAAGTTAGTTTTTTAAATATGGTTGGGCAGTTATGGTAGCAACTGGATTCAACATAGCTATCAAGTTAGTTCCTAAACAAACTTTTCCTAATCCAACAAAGTAGAAAATTTTGTGACCCATGTAAAGGTAATTAAGTTCAGATTACATGTAATTCTAAAAGTTAATTTTTTTGCAAATTTCTAAATGGGAGGCTATTGCAACTATCAAACTAAAAGGTTACTCCATTGGAAATTAGGAAGCCTAAGAAATCAAAAGTTTTTCAAGCTCATAGCGGAGATGCAACATTGCGAATTCAATCATGGTTTCTGAACACTGCTCTTGAAAATACAAAAGAAACGTAACTTGGCAGTCCTAGTCAAACGTTTTTAAATGGGGTAACCGATCAGAACCTTCTTCACTTATATATAGGAAAATGTCCCCGATATTGTAGTAAGGAGTATTAACCTTTATTATTTGGTATCTTTTAGAAATGTTCTGAACTGTGAACTGGGGTGCATCAACGGTCGTCAGAGTATTTGCTCACATGCTATTTGGAGGCATGAAAGAAGCCTTTGCTTTTGTTGTAAGTATGTTGCACCTTATACAAAACATTATTATTTTTATTAAAATACATAGCAACAAAACTTAGTTGTGTTACGTTGTTATTGAACCAAAAATTCAAGAAGTGTTTTGGTACTTTATCTTGATATTAATTGCTTAACATTAGAAGCTTTACTGTTTATTTCATGGTGTTGACTGTGAATCTTTTAATTAATGAAATATAGACACTTTTATAGGCCTGGGTAGCAAGTATCTGTCATTTTATTTAGAGTAATGCTATTTAGACCTACAAATAATGCCTAAATACATGCCTAATGTATAATTCACTTGTACAATTGTATTATGCATTTTCTCTTTTCAAATTCCCACCAATTATTTTTTGAAATCAATCAATCAAATCATTAGGTACATTTGTAGGCATGATTAGTAGGCACAACAATCATTTTCTTTTATTTAATATTCCTTTTCAAAATGGGTATTTTCATAGTGGGTGCACGGTTCATGTAACCGTAGTAACATTCCATATTTTTCAGTCTTTACACGTCATCTATTTTTACTAATATTTTTTCTCGTACGCGTTTACTTTTAATTCTTATTATATAGTAAAAATCACGTAAACTAAAAATCAACGATTAACGTAAACGGACACCAAACGAATTAAAGTTTTTATCAAGCAAGCAATATATTATTTTTACGAAAGTAATCTCAACTTTTATATTTTATTTATTGGTTGCGTAAAACGTGTACGTTTCGCAATTAAATACATTTAGCATAACCAGAAGCACCAAACTTTTCTACGCTTCATAAATACTCACTTTTATACCCAATATCAAAAATTCAACAATATCTTACATAGACATATACATAATCCGATATAATAAGGCGAGAAACACAAAGATATTTCAACTTGAAAACAATTTCCTTAAAACCATGGATTTCCCTACTTTTTCAACCAAGAACCATAAGACCTCTATATTCACTCATCTTGTCTTAAGTCTTCCATGACCAACCTTTTGAACTAGTCTGATAATATATAAAGGTAACAACTAGTAACTAGAACACACACTTGCATTTCCTTAGCAAATTTTTCACACATTCTCTCCTTATACTCCCTCCTAGCCACGGCAACATCCAAACCCACACCAAAACCAGAACAAAATTTTTATTTAACACATATACATACATTCCTATAACATATCTAAGATGTTCTTATGTTAGAAATTGTTAAACAACCTTACAATGTTAAACAGAAAATGAAGATTAGGGTTTAGGGTTTCAAGACTGCAAGCTTTGTTTATAATCTAACACAAGGTTTTGGATTTGTGTGGTTTCAGATTACATCACCATAAGGTTATCTAAAACCCTTTAATGTCTTACATTTATCATTTATGCATATATGAATTCTAATAGTTTAAAACACCATTAGGATATGTTTAACATGTAAAATAGATTTTTCTTGTAAACATGATTTTATAAACTTATACACATTATTGATAGTTAGTATGATGTTATAAAAGGAATATAATCTTGTACACTCCAGGTTAAGTATAAAAAGTTGGTATATAGTTTATGGTTAAAAGTGTACTTAAAAAAGCTTATGATTTCATGTAATAAGTGGACTTATTGATCTTGATGATCTTGGACTCTATTACATGTAAGACAAGTATATAATAAGTCTTGAAAAACTTGTGGTAAATTATTAAGTTAAAAGGTATATAAAACAAGTTATAAAAATGGATATGTATAAGTATTATAAAGGCTTTTTGGTTCGAACCTGGTAAACAGCCCCTACATGTTTTAAAAAGATAGTAGCCTAATACGATTCCAAAATGAAAAGAAACCAAAAAACCGATTTAAACAAAAAGATACGACGATTTCAGTTTTACGTTAAATATATACTTTATAAAACCTATATTATAAAAAGTTCCAATTTACCACAGAAACTTATACTTTAAAACATCAATAAAATCGATAAAAACTTTTAAATATAAAACTGCTCAAAGAATCGCAAAAAACGAGTTATAACGAATAATTACACATTTACGAGATTTACGATAACTAAATCTATAAAAATAAATATATAACTGTTATGAACAGTAAAAATCACTATTCATCAAAACCAAGATTTTAAAAATGTTATATTTTAGATAACTCGTCTTAATACGAAGGCGTGACGTAAGAAACGAAAGAAACGGACTTAAAACGAGAAAGTTACGCCCAGTTTTTACTAAATATACGTATATACGTTTATTACTTTAAATATGATTTCAACTTAAACGATAGATGGTATGTAGCTAAATAGAATTATATGTGGTATTAGTTTAATCAAAGTACTATATTAACTAGGGAGTTTCATAATGAGGCCTCTTCGGGGTGGCGTATCGACGAGTTGTTGGATTTACGATTTAAAGTGTCCTAGCTCCTCATACGTTCACTACACGACCTCTTAATTATGATAGCCCGAACGATAGTATGATGAGCTATACGACCTATAAATAATCAAAGTGTTTAGTACTTATACGACCTATATTGGATTAGGTTGCATTCCGTCATTTCCGTGACGCATTTTCTATCGTGAATACTTGTTGATTTCCATTCACTCAAGGTGAGTTCATAGCCCCCTTTTTCTACAATTGTTTTACAAAATCTACGGGGTGAATTACATTGCTTGTTTTACTATTAGACACAAGTGTTTTTCAAAGTGTATGCTATCCAGATTACTGCCTGATTATTAATGCCTAAGTTACCTTATTGCCGTGAAGTCCCTATTTATCATGAACCGTTAATTGCTATTATAGTGAGCGCTAGTGTTATGGATAGATCTATCGGGACTGACAATCCCCACCTTTACTTGGGTCACTAGTTTGATCGGGTGCATTTAACATTGAGAGGTGTTAGGGTGTTGGCAAGCATCCTATTTTCTGATTGGGGCACAAATCTAGTTAAGGCTTCGGTGTCATGAGCTTAGTGCAATAATAAATGTTTTGGACTTCTGAATGTGTTTCAGAGTCTACTATTACTTCGATCTTGTGGTCCACCCTTTTTACTGATAAACCTATGATTTCACTCAACCTTTGTGTTGACTTTTAGCATGTAATTTCAGGTCCTAGGGTATGAAGATTTGACGGGAGCCGTGGCGGATATCAATGAAGACAGATTCTGTGTTTTATCTAAAGTTTATGCAACTTTTATTATCTTTACAAACTTAAGTCATCTTTTGGTATTATGAAGCTTTTGTTTAATTAAGAATGTTTATGACTTTTAAAACTTATGGTACCTAATGTATGAACTCTGATATTTTGCTATGGCATCGAATGAAATCTTATCTTAAAACGTCCATTTAAGGTCGTTTCCTATATCTTGATTGTTGTACTTTGACGTAGCACCCCATTGTTACCATTCCGCTGCTACCTGATTTTGGGGGTGTTACTATAATGACTTGAAATGTCTCTTCCTTCTATTGCACAGTGGTTTCCAGTCTCAGATTGGTAGAGCTAATCTTGACTCTTTCAGCAGATGGAACCTATTTTTCATCACGAGCAACGACTTGTTGAGTGTCTTTTTGATTCATGATTCGGCTTAAGAATTAACCAATACAGTTTATATACACAACAGATATATTTTACTGTTTAATTTGGTTATCCTTGATGATATGATTGATTTAGAAATATGCACTGTTTAGGTTTCATGAAAACATAACTGTATTAATTCACTCTAAAAATAAGTCAACTAAGGTCAATAGTCACTAAAAAGTCAACAAGATAAGTCCAAGAGAACTTAGGACAAACATTTAATCAGATGGTAAATACAAACACATTTAGTTGACACATAGATGAAATAAGACATAATAAACAAGGATTACACAAATTTTATAAATTTTGGGCAGAGTTTCCTTTTATATTTTGTCATATTTCACTTGGAATGTGAACCTGTACATATTTCGCTTGGTTTACATATTTTGCACAGTAATAGCTAACATGTTTCGCACAGATAAACCTAACATGTTTCTCACAGATAGTGTAAACATATTTTGCATGGAAAGACACATACATATTTCGCACACAAAATACATACATGTTTCGCTTGATTCATACTTAACATATTTTGCATGCCACAAATTGCTTAACTTAGGTTTTACCAATTAAAAAACTATAAGAACTTATCACATTTATCACTAATCAAGCAAGATTGTCACAGAATCAATTACAACAAATTTAACACAACATTCGAGCATGATTAACCAATTTTCGAGCAACTTAAAGAAGGAACATAGGTTTTAGGACTTATAAGGCAACTAAGACGCACAAATGGTTCACATACGGGTATATAACATTTAACAACCACATTTTGAACATTATACGAGCAAACTTATACCATTTTAAATTTAGCGAGCCTAGAAAACAACTTTTCCAAGTAAAAGGTTTCTAAAGAGGCTAAAACATCTAACAAGGGTATAAGAATTCATCATAGATACTTATTAACGCAAACCTACAAATATTCATCCATAAATACATGTTTCGCATTATTCATCTCACAAAAATATTCAAATCTCACAAATGGTTAAGAGATATTAAAACATGTTTCGAACGAGTGTTCTAGGCAACCTAACAACCAAAACCCCTTACCTAATTAAGAGAAAGCTCAAATTTTTAATTTTTCGAACCCTAAATTGAATTTACAAGATTCTTGAGTGTAAAAGGAGTTTTACTGCAATTAGTTGTAACAAGGTGATGTTATGGAGTAAGTAATCGTATTAGCGTGTACCTTTAAGCTTGAAAACGAGATTTGATTTGAAGTATGAATGGAGTGAAATATTACACAAGAGAGTATGGGTGTGTTTGGATTTTTGAATAAGTGTGTGTATGTGCGAAATATGTAATCCATGTGGTATAATCGGCCAAACTTTGAGAATTGGCAAGAATGGTCCTTGTGCTTTATATCTTCTTCTATTTTTCATTTTACACTTATAACTAAGTCTTAACTAATTATAGAATAGATATATTTAGCCCCTAAAGTTAAAACCAATAACATCTTACGTCCTTTTTGAGTTAAACTGATATTGACTCCCCTTTAAATGGTGATCCGTTATAGTCAAAAACTTTTTCCTTTTATTTTGATATGACATTTTGAAATATCATTTTTGAAAGAATTTGACTATTTCTCCCCCTCAAATAATGTCCCGTTTTCTATTTAAAGAGCTGTAGATATTGTTTGAGTGATAGAAAATTCTTTGAAAATCTGTTTTGATGAGAAACTAATATGTTTAATTATTTTTCAAAAACAACACCAATAAAAACAAGATTTCTCTCGTTTTACATAAATAAATGCACTGACACGTACACCTATTTGATTAGATAGTACGAGTTGTGTTGCAAAGTAAACACAAGCCTTTGTATGAATATCAAGTAATTCATACCCGAGAAAAATGAATTTCCCGTTGTAAGGTCAAGTTTTCTTTTTGGCGAAATACTTGCCTTTAAATTGAAGATCGGGTTGCTATCTGAAATAATAGCAAGCCATATGACATGTTTTGAAAACAATTTGAACTTCTGCTCGAACTTCATTTACAGCCTCGTATCATTATTGAATGACATTTATAAGGCCGCAAATGTTATCGATTTTTAGAAGACATGCCATGAACACCATATTTTTATATTTTCTTATTTTTTAATTTTGTATCTTCTTTTTATGGTTTTATATTTTTGTATTTTCTTTTTGAAAAGTTTATATAAAATGAAAAATCTTTTTGGGTTTTTCTGATTTTCATATATACATATGATACAGAGGATATACGAAGAGTTTACCACCATTACTCTTCCTCTTCGTCTGCCAACTTTTTCAAAGTCTTAGGAGACATGCTTCGCATACCAAGCTTGTTGATGAGAAATTCAAGTCATTCTCGTGCTAAAGGCTTGGTGAAAATATCTGCCAACTGATACTCTGTTCTGACAAAATACAACTCAACCACCCCATTCTCCACTTGCTCCTTGATAAAGTGATGTTTGATGTCAATATGCTTGGATCGGGAGTGTTGGACGTTGTTACGGCATAAAGCATTGGCGCTTTTATTATTGCAATACAAAGGTATCTTGTTGAACCCAAGGCCATAATTAGTTAATTGTGATCTCATCTAAAGTATTTGAGCATAACATCCTGACAAGGCAATGTATTCAGCTTCTCTACTGGATATGGCAGTGCTCTTCTGTTTCTTTGACGACCATCTCAGCAATCTATCACCTAATAGTTGCATACTTCCAGACGTACTTTTTTTGGTATCTTGGCAACTCGTATGGTCAGCATCTGCAAAAGCTGTTGGAGCAATGCAAGAATCCTTCGAATACCACAGACCCATATTTATGGTTCCTCTTAGGTATCGAAAGATTCTCTTAACCGCATGTAAGTGATTTTCGGTAGGCTTTGCTTGATACCGGGCACACATGCACACAACAGATACAAGGTCTGGTCAACTGGATGTGAGATACATAAGGGTGTCTATCATTCCACAATAACGTGTAGGATCAACGACTTTCCCTTATGGGTCTTCATCCAGCTTGGATTTCTCCACCATTGGAGTATCCACTGGGTCACAGGTTTCCATACCATACTTTTTAAGTGATTCAAGAGCATATTTGGATTGGTTTAAAAAGATGCCTCTAGGACTTTGAGAAATCTGAAGTCCTAAGAAAAATGATAGTTTGTCCATCATCGACATCTTGAATTTTGAACACATGATTTTAGAAAATTATTCACAAAGATCAGGTTTAGTAGAGACAAAAATAATATCCTCGGCATAAATTTGTACCAGTAATATGTCTTTGACTTCTCTCCTAATGAATAATGTGGGATCGACGGTTCCTTTTGAGAACTTCTGAGAGAGTAGAAATAACGAGAGCAAATCATACCAAGCACGTTTAGCTTGTTTAAGGCCACAAAGGGCTTTCTTCAGCTTATACACATGATTGGGATTCTCTGGATCTACAAACCCGTTTGGTTGACTAACGTAGACCTCCTCATGTAGTATGCCATTCAAGAATGCGGTCTTCACATTCATTTGGTAAATGACCATGTTCATATGAGAACCGAATGCAATAAAGATATGGATGGCCTCGGGTCTAGCAAATGGAGCAAAAGATTCTTTAAAGTTTATGCCTTCTTCCTAACGATATCCCCTCGCTACCAAATGAGCCTTATTTTTCAACACACCTCCCAGTTCGTTTAATTTCACCTTGTATATCCACTTTAAGGTAATAATCATGACATGATCCGGACGAGGTACGAGCTCCCAAACTTCAAGACATTCAAACTCGTTGAGTTCTTCTTGCATGGCTTCAATCCAACAGGATTTCGTCAATGCTTCTTTATAACTCTTGGGTTCAACAGAAGAAAGGAAAGCATCAAAATAACAGAATAGAGCTTCATCTTATAGTTGATGTTGAGTGGAAATTGGTCTAGAAGGATCGTCAATCAAATTATCAATCGGGTGATCTTTGGTCCATTTGTTGATGTGTTCGGGTGGTTGATTGATTGAGTGCACATTATTTGGAATAACAGCCCGAGAAGAGGATTCTTCAGAACTTGGTTTCGGAATTAGAAAATCAACATAGGGAATATTATCTATGTATGCAACTTCAATGTCATGGTCAGCTTCTTCAACACCGAGAGGAATGACAGGAAATGGTGTTTCTGGAGTTGTTTGTGAAGTACTTGTAGATGGTGCATTTCGATCAATTGTAGTTGAGGAAGGTGTACCGGTTGAAACAGCAGGTTCTGGAGCAATGACTGCAGGAACTTAAAGATCAACACATGGTGGATGATTAAGGTACTCATCAAACATTGGTTGAAACAAATTTCCCAATCCTTCTTTGTTGGTGGAACATACGGAGTTGAAGAGTGAATGTTTTATATGAGTCATGAACTGATTGTTCCAGGAGTCATAATATTAGGCCCGGGTCCTGAACTGAATTGTTCAGAAGCCATTGTTGTCAACTCATCAAAATCAACATGAATAGTTTTAATGATTAAACGGGTTCTTTTGTTGTAGATTTGAAATGCTTTCTTTGCAAGAGCGTGACCAACAAAGATTCCTATATCAGCTTTAGGTTTTAACTTACCAAGATCTTCACTGTCATTAGTGGGATAGAAAAGAGCACCAAAGACATGAAGATAAGATAAATCAGGTTTTGTATCATGGAGAAGCACGGTGTTTTGTTGTGACATTTTTAGATTAATGATTGGTTTTGAGTATAGCAAGCTATCACAACTGCTTTTGCCTAGAGAAATAATGGAGCCTTTGAAAAGATCCAACATGGTGCGAGCAACTTCCACTAAAGTATGGTTCCGTCTTTTGACAATGCTATTCTATTGTGGAGTGCAAGCAACGGATGTTTGATATGATATTCCGACTTCTTCATAATAAGCTCTCAGTGTTTGATTGACAAATTTTGTGCCATTATCAGTCCTGATGTTACGAACGGTTGTATTTAAATGAACTTGAATCATTTTGAGGAATTTGATCACGAACTCTGAAAATTCATCCTTTAATCGTAGAAATTTCACCCATGTAAACCAAGAATAATCCTTAACGATAACCAGTATATATTCTCCTATTAATACTTTAAATCCTCATTGGCCCGCAAAGATTCATATGCAGCAGATAGAGTTTTTCTTGAATGGAGTCTTCAACTTTAGGTTTGTAGGAGTGTTTCTTGCTTCTACCAAGAGTACAAGCAGAGCACAAGTGATCC
The DNA here is from genome assembly GCA_026074375.1 of Tanacetum coccineum. Classification (NCBI taxonomy): domain Eukaryota; kingdom Viridiplantae; phylum Streptophyta; class Magnoliopsida; order Asterales; family Asteraceae; genus Tanacetum; species Tanacetum coccineum. Next base: position 63,294 of record BQNB010014019.1, on the reverse strand, counting down.
TTCTGATACTTTAGTTTTGGAAGTACTCAGACCAGACCATATTTGGCAAGAGTAGTTAGATAATCAAAGTTTAAATGAGATAATCTTCGATGCCACAACCAAGACTTGGTCTTTGAGGCCTTAGACAAAAGACATATAGGAGAGGAAAGAAACAAATTTTCCATAGATAAAGTGTATAAGTTTGAACCCCTTAATTCCTTGAGTAGATCAACACCTTCTAAGTCCGGAATAAAGCAGGTATGCTTGCTACTTTAAGATCAGAATCATAAAATTATCCCACATAGAATAGGTTATGTCCTAACCCTTCCGCATAGTAAAATCGAGATATTGTAACATTTCCCATTTGATAGTCTTAGCAATATGATCATTCCCAAATCTGACGGTACCAAAAAATTTACTAACGAAGTTGATGAGTTGAGAGCGATTTCCAATCATATGCTTGGAGCATCCGGAGTCCAAATACCATAGAACAATTTGGACAACCTGCAATCGTGAAGAGAAGAAGATGGAACATCAGAAACAGTGGATCCCCCAGATTGAGTGGGGTCTGAGGAGTTAGAGATTTTAGATTCTGTGATCTTAAATTTACTACTCGATCCTACTAATTTTGGTGCTTTGGGTCTCCTACTGTAAACTATGATTCCTTGAGTTGGTCTAAGAACTTATTTGTTAATGGTTTCCTTAGTAGGCACTACTTTAGTGGAGATGAACCTAGTTAAAGGTGTTAGCCTTAAAATATGTTGACTTATCCGGAATTACATTAGTTATCATTAGGCAAGACTCGCATACACTAGAATTGTTAAGTTAGAATAGTTTCCCTTGTATTGACCTATAAATACCCCCTCCATACTTCCATGGAGGGGTGAGGATTCATTATTATCTCACTAGTGTGTGTCTTTATCTCTCTAGAAAACACACATCTTTCCTTTTTCTCTCTCTAAATAATAATATGGCTAAGTTCTTGTTTAATCCTCCCCGACCTCCGGATCGAGTTTAGCTAGTGATCTCTTATTACTTACAATTGGTATCAAGAGCTAACCGAGGGTGTATTGTATTCGTGTGTGTTATGTTTGTAAGCTTATTTAAGCTTATTGTTGGTTTTGGCTTATTTTTTCTTTAAGCTTATTCTTTTCTTATTTGTCTTATTTTAATTTGGGCTTCAAAATAGTATCACGTTAATCTTGGGCTTACGTTGATGTCGGCTTATTTATATGGGCTTATATGGGTTTTTGTTTTGGTAAACTTTGGAAGCAATTTATGTGTTTTTTGGTTGGTGTACTAAACCTCTTCAAAAGATGTGTATTCTGTATACACGCATTTTTGTTTTTCCTTGGTTACGGCTTATTCAGTTAATAAGTAACTTATTTCAGCCATTTTTTAAGTTTTAAACGTAGCTTATTTTCTAGCTTATTTGAGTGCTTATTTTTGGGTTTATTATCTGGACACGGTTTGAACACAAGGACAAGACACTGGAGCACAGATCCATTTTTTAAGCTTCAAAGGATGATTTTTATTGGTTATGCTAGAAGACAAGAACAAGGACAATAAGGACAACCAAATTAGCAACCCTTTATCAACCGGACTCGCAACTCCTTTGTTCACCAAACTCGCAGTTTCTTCTTTCACTGTACTCGTAGTTTCTTCTTTCACCAGATACGCAGTTGTTTAGTATCAACCGAATTCACAATATTGAGGCAACCATATTCGCAGGAGACTGTGTCAACCGATTTAGCAACTCTGACTGAAACCAAACTCTAACAACAACATTAACAGCCTCACATCGCCACAATCACAATCTAACAAATCCATCTATATCCTAAATCTCATCGTCGCATTCATTTCACCACGCATCCATCTCTACCAACTTGACTTGAAACAATTTAAATGAGTAAAATGATCTCAGATTTTTTTCTTGTTGTTCGTGTTATGCTCCAATCACTATGACCTTTTAAGATCAACACAAGAAAAGATTTGTCATAGATCTGTGTTGAGCTTAGCTCATACAATATCTGAAAATCAAGAATGATTGATAACAACTATGTTATAATCATTCTATGTTTTGTTAGTTAATCACATTACCATATACCTACCTGAGACCTTGTTCTCAAGATCTTAAAGCCAAATCTTGGGTATTCTTCGTAAGTCACAACAGCTGCAAAAGAATCTGTGAGGTTTCTCGATTCACGATCTTGGGAGGTCGGGGATGATGGAAATATATAAAAGTCATTTTAGAGAGAGAAAGCACTTTATTATTGAATGATTAGTGAAATTACAATTATAAGGTTCACCCCTCTAAGGAAGATTAGAGGGGGTATTTATAGTCTAAACATAAGCCATCTTTGGGCTAATTACATTTCTAGTCCTCGTGTTTAAGACTAAATAGAAACTAATGTAAATTCCATATAGACACCATATTTTTAATCCTAACAATCTTCCCCTAATATGGTGGCATATGGAATTACTTACAATGTATCCTACAAGTACAAATATAAGTGCTCCAGCTTGAATCTTTACATTACTTGCAAACGATACAATGTAATCCATATAAACTGAGTTAGCTTCCCCCCAGTTCATACTACATGTCTTCACACAGATTTCTTCATCTACTTCTTTTTGTCGAAGTTTCTAAATCAGCTTCCCCCCAAACCAACATCCGTATTATAAGAAGATTCTGAAACTATGATGTAGCTTCATAGAAGAAGAAGTAGAAGTAGAAGCAGAAGTAGAAGTAGAAGTAGAAGTAGAAGTAGAAGTAGAAAAAGAAGTAGAATCAGAGAAGTAGAAGAAGCAGAAGAAGAAGCCAACCACATCAAACTAAACTGCTTCTGTTCGGATGAATATCAGTTCAGGGGAACATGCAAGAAATCAGCAACATCTTCTCACGTATGCACATACTTCACACACTAACCATACATTTCTTCCCCCTGATTAATGCAATCTATTGAATACTACCTTTTCTTCCCCCTGATTGCATTCGATGACCATCGAAAAAATCATAAACATGTGTACGCCCGAATATTTGATAGAACAACCATGTGTGAAGTAGAATAAATTCGGTTAAGCATGAGAATCAACTGCTGATTAAGAACCTCTATTTGTCTCTTCTCTGACTATTTTAATTCTAACCTCGTATTCTGTCGGCTATTTGTAATGACCACTAATGGAGAAAACTCAATATGACAAACTTGATACTAAAGTAACATCCCCCAAAGTTGTGCCTTGAGCTTGTACTATCCGAAAGAATCTCTTGAACAATCCTCAACTACGTGAGTCACTGAGCACTACAACGTAACTCCTTAAAGTGATAGCTACTTTGTGGATAAAAGAGAGAAAGAATCACAAAAGTAACCAGATATTCAAGTCTTCATGACAATCCTTATATGCTCGAACAAGTCATCTTCGTTGCAGAGGTAGAAATGCCAGAAGATGAAATAAGTACACTTCCCCGTGACATATTACTTCAATCCTGAATAAGTAATAAAGAATCAACCCTGTAGTCATTTATTGCGATTAAATCCCGAGAATAGCCTTTTGAACGGTTTTCGTGAATCTTTTATCCGGATTATTTTAAGCAATAAGTGATGTTTTTGTGTCTGAAAAATTTAACAAAAATTCGGCCCTTTAGCATTTTAAGCCCACAAATTCAGATCTATCCCAATTCCATAGCAATTAAACGGTTACAAATGCAACCCATTTTGTTCACTTATGAATTTCAGCCAGTCATTTTTTATATGCATAAAGACAGCCTAATAATTTGCACCCACTGAAATTCGTTATAGTAAGAAAATTTTTGATTACAGCCCAAATAACTATGCACCCTATTTTTGGTATCCAGCCCATGACGCAACAGATATCACACTTTCTTTATACATCTAACCCTAAATCACACATCAACAAAAATCTGTCTCTTATCATCAACTACCATATCTTTCAGAGAGGTAAAACAGATCCAGTCTCATCCCTCTTGCAGTCTTCAATCATATTCATACCAACACCACATTCAACAAAGCCAAGAGCAATAAACCATCTATCTTACATACTCACAACCATCAATCCTTTTCAGTTTGCACACACTCATAAACGAAGGAAGTGTCAAGATCTTTTTCAGCTTCAAGACCTTATACATGGGTCTCTGGTAGGTGTTCTATCTCTTGTTTTTGCGTTTTTATCAATGAAACAAAGAAAAGAGTGTAACCAAATTGTTGTAACTCTATCTTTATTTTTGGATATTGAAGAGAGGGATTTCGTCCTTCATAGATCAATGATGAATATCTGATGTGTATAGTTATATATACGTATAATATCAAAGTATAAAGAAATTTACTAAAAATCCTTGCGGACAAAGATTTAAAGTAAAAATCTACACAAAAATATCCTACATAAGCCGGTAAGTGATTACCGGGTCGTTTTCCCAAAGACTTATGAAATTAAGACCCCGTTTGTTATTTGGATAATGACTTGAATTGGTTCGAAGATGATTGTTTTCTAAAATCCTAATAGAGAGCAAATAAAAGCACAACTAAAGCTAACTATGAAAAACGTTAACGGGATTAAGAAAACGCAACAAATAAGCAATTGAACTAAAATTAAACCCTAAATGATTTTCTAAACTTTTTCTAATCCTAATTAACTAGATAATAAGTAAAAGCTAAGGAAATTCTAAAACGAGAGTGTTTAAATCTTAAAAATGAAGAAAACGAGAACGGGAATGAAATCCCGTTCTTTAAAAAATGAACTTTCAAAATATTAACCCTACGAAAGTAAATTTCAAACCTAAGCCTGAAATATGAAAAAAGAAAATTTTATAAAAAAGAATTTTATTTTTTTGATTATTTTTCTATTTTTTATAATTTTTAAAGTTTTTGACAAAATTAATTCACGAAAAATATAAAACTTAAAGCTAAAAATCCTAAAAAAAAAATTAAAAGTTGCTAATGATAAGTAGAATGCAGGAAAAATAAAAAATCCTAAAGTGCTAAACTAAATAAGTCGGGAAAAAGCTTAATAGCACTCGAAGTGCTTATTATAACTAAGATTCAAAAGGGTGTTAAAAGAAATGATAATGCAACTTAGGACGTAAAAGTCCCAAGGGTACATTGGTGAGAGGTGTGTGTGTGTTGAGTCGTTTATAAAGGGTGAGACTAGGTTAAGGTCAGGGGTTCGAGCCTTGCTCACCCCTGACTTCCTTGGTTTCCCTTTTTTTTTTGCAAAAAACCTAAAAAGAAAGTTATAAAGCAGATAAAAATAAGTTGTTTTTGTGAAATCAACTTTTTTCTAAATCACTAATAAGTTGGGAAACAGCTTAAAAATCAGACAAAATACACTTAACCATTTTTTTAACTTTTAACAAAACTAAATAAGCTAGAAAACTAAGATAAGCTAGAAACAAAATCAAATAAGCTACTAGCAACTAACTTCTAACATAATAAGCTAGTTTAAACAAGAAATAAGCAAATCAAAAGACAATAAGCTAAAAAAGCACTTGGGACACAACTGAGCTCAAAACAGACAATGAGACAACTTTGAGCTTATTTTTAAGCTAGCTATTGGAACCTTATGGCAATCTAGCATATACCTACTTAAAGCTCAGCTTATAAGCTACTCTAAACAACAAACAAAAAGCATTTTGAATTTCAAATAAGCAGTGAAAAAGTATAATGAAAAGGCTACTAATGTTGTTTTTGATGTTTTTGGTTTTTCTATGAAAAGTTAAAATAAGCTAATCCTGACTCTATTATGCTAATGAATAACTAAATATTAATCTAATAAGCAAGTTTAAACAGAAATCGAGCAAACACTACAAAATATAAGCTAGGAATCACTAATAAACTTTTGAGGGAAACTGTTAACCAAACAGCCCTTAAGGGTAACTTTTAGCTTATTTTTTAATAAGCTAAAGGATCCTTATAGACTTTTGTCATATTACACTAAAAAGAGGACCTATAGTACTACTTAAAACATTAGTTGAAAAACATTTTGAAATCCAATTGATCAAAGAAAAAGCTAATGGAAAACTGCATATTAACTCAGTAGGAACTGATTTTACTTTTGGTTTTTCAAAAGACAAATTGTAAATTTTAAGCTTAAAAACAAATGACTAGATGAACTTTTAAAGATAAAATAAGCTGAAACAAATTGAAATTACCCTACAAACTACTTATATTCTAAGAATTATGCCCTAATAACTATTATTACCCTATGAATTTTAAGCTAGAAAATGGCTATTAGGCAGTTTTCTCTATCTAATGCAAATGACACTAGATGACTAAACTTTAAAGTTAACAAAAGCATAACTCAAAGCTTGTTCCTAACACCTAAATATCATTTAACCAAGAGCAAATGAAGCAGTGTAAACACCTAGAACATACTTATACTAAAAATGCATTTTAAACTAGATTAATGATGACATATTCAAATTAACAACTAGCAAACTTAATAAAAACTAGATTAAGCCTAACTAAGATCACAAATCCTACACTTATAAACTCAAATAGGAGATTTAAATTGAAAACTAAGGACCAATTTGCCTCAAGCAGTACTAACTTGAGTTAGTACTGCTTGACCCAAACACTCCTTAATTTCACTCAAGTCCATATTTAGCTTATTAAAATAAGAATTATTGATCAAAGTCTAAATACCAGATATTAATAAGCATCTAACAAACATAATAAGCAAATTTAAACTACTGAATAAGCATAAATGATAAGCTACAAGATTATGCTAATATTTTTGGATTTTTGATAGTTATTATATCATAACAAGCAAACTAAAATCTAAGTTAACTAATGAACTTATTAAGCATTAAACAACAAATATAAGAAGAGATAAGCTAATTGAAACAGTAATAAGTCACCAAAAATAGATTAAACTAATTATGCAGATTTAAAGCTAGAAAATGAAAATTTAGACTTACAAGGGCCTTTGCACAAACAAGGGTTTCAAATGCTCTTAGAGCTTATTCAACAAGCTCCAGCTTATCCTAGGATAAGCTGGTGAGGTCTTGGAAGCCCATCCATTACTGGCTTCCCTTCCACAAGTAAGCTGAGGTGAATTTTGAGTGGTTTTTGAGTAAGAAAAGCTCAACTAAGCTTTTGAGAGCTTAGTTGAGTAAATAGCCAGCTTAAGATGAGATTTAGATAGATTATTAAGAGCTATTTGATCTATTAAGAACTTATTAAACCATATTGCTTATTAAGTAAAACAGAATTCTACACAAGATTAGAAATAAACTTCAAATTTTATTAATGAAAACAGATTACAAAGCTTTTAAATGAAGATTACAAGGATTGAAAACAATAAGCTGAAAGTTACATTTATCTAAAAATTATAAAAAATTACACTAAGCTACACTAATAATACTCCTAGATGATCCTTTGTGAGTGAGAGAGGTCTTGTATTTATAGGTCTGGAGAGAAGGATCTAGACCTCTACATACGCTCCTCTTGAACTCTAATCTTGGCCCTTTATTCCTTGCAATCATTGGATGCCCTCTTGTAGCCGTTGGATTTATTTTTGTCACACGAATTGCCAAGCTGACAATCCTACATCTTTGGAGATCTTGTGCTTCTTTTGGCCTTTATTTAGTGTAAAATCCCATCTTTTGGTGTGTTTATTTAGATGACCACGTGTCATTCTTATTGTCAGCTTGACCAATCACAACCCTTTGGTGATGTTTTGTTTTGCCAAGCTGTGGCTTGGTACTAAGCATCTTGTGGATAAGTGAAAGGAGTGGGTTAATTGGATTTTAAATGGGTAACTTTGAGGGTGATTAATTGGGGAATACGGTGAACAGTAAAACTGTTTTTCCCGCCCCCTAATTTTATTCATTTTCGTTTGACTGAGGGTTTAAAAAGGGTTGACCTGGGCTTGGGGTATTGGGCCATAAGATTTATAAAAGAATTGGGCCGGTTAAGGGGTTTAAGGGTTTTAGTTATTACAAGTTAACGACCGTTAGTTTCTTAATAAAAGAGGACTAACGGTGTTAGTGATTTAGGGTTTTTGGTGAAATTTGATTTAACATTAAGGGTTATTTGGGTATTTTGAGGGTCTTGTCTTTTTATGGGTTGACCAAGGGTTGACCAATGTTGACTTTATTGACCTTTGCTAGAAACTCCCGGCTCTTGTATACTCTATCCGTTCCCGTGTTCTTGTTTATCCGGTTTTGACCGTTTTCTTGTGATTTTTGCAATATCCGTACCTACACATCACAAATGACAAAACAAGCAATATACAAGCATAATTTGCACAATTTGTTCATTTTAGGGCCATTTTTGGTATAAAAAGGATATGTGATTTCTCACATATCAAAATTCCCCAAACTAAGTGATTGTCGTGTCCTCACGCAATATTATATGCTCTAAAACCAAATACCTCAAAACCTCCCCAAACTAATCCTTTGAAAAGTAGCAAAGTCTTTTGTGGGGAGACTTAAGAAATCACAAGCTTTAAAATACCACATTTCCCCATTTTTCAAAACTTTTCTTTTATTTTTTTTTTTTATTTATTTTCCTAATTTACAACTTACAACTTATTCATGTGTGACATAATGTATTGCTTTCATTATTCATTGATAACTTTTAGGATCACGGAACAAAAAGCACAAAAAGTGTCCAAATGGATAAATTCATCGTCCCCGACTTTCACCTCTCCAAGCCAAGCTTAAAAACAAGATCATTGCAAAATACAAGTTATGATGCTAACACTACTCATAAAAGCTAATTGTGTACTTACTTTTCCTCCCTTATTCCTAATTTCCTCTAAGGATTTTATTATTATTATTGGTGACAAATAAATTATGTCCTTATTAATAAAGTAAACCCGGTTTAGACCATTAATAGCTTGAAATCCTTTCCTAAAGAGACGATGTGGTGAGAATAAGGTCCACATTAAGGTTCTAATTTCGCATGATTTAGGGGTTATCCTTTTTATTTCATCCGCAACAACTCAACTACGAGTCCAGAGACGGAGGCTTTATTTAGATAACCCTAGAGTCGAAATTTGGCTTTATTATTATTATTATTGCAACATTATTAAACCTCGGTCCTTTAGAAGGCTGCAACATCGGTTGTGAGCCGGCAAGATGCAGCAAACATATTTCGACCTCGGTAATTTCCTCGACCTTTTAGAAGGCTGCAACATCGGTTGTGAGCCGGCAAGATGCAGCAAACTTTTATCAGTCTCGGATTATTATTACTATGTGCCTTATTTAGAAGACTACCACATCGGTTGTGAGCCGGCAAGAGGTAGTAAACTTTTATCAGCCCACAGTTTTTATTATTATTATTATTACCTCCACCCTTTAAACGACTGTCACATCGGTATGCGAGCCGACCATGATCCAGAAGTCTTATTTCGGCTTTGGTTTATTTCATAATTATTATTATTATAGCCAAATTTCAAGTCCTGTGGTCTTTTAACAACTGCCACATCGGTATGCGAGCCGACCATGGTCCAGGAGTCTATTTCCCCACAACACTGACAAAACCTCGATGTGTACCTTACTTTCACCAGAAGGAATCTCTACGAAGTGATCTAAACTAAGAATCGCAAAAACCAAAGAAACTTTATTTATTCAACAATTATATAACGTTTATTAAGCTGATGGGAGCAAAAAGCCACAATTAACCTTTATGAGCCTTAAAGAAATCCAACTATTCTATGTTTAACATCAAAACTTATACTCTACTCTATCATCTCTTGTTCTTCACAATTTAAAATTTCTAATAAAGAAACTCGTGAATACTTAGCCTAATGAATTAAGATCGGCACTTTAACAAGTCACATAGACTGGCAACAATCTCAACTCTAATAAATCGAACTTCGCATATTTAAAATCAATTATGGGAACTTGCAAAGTCTTGACTTTTTCAAGCTAAACTTGCGTTTTATAGCTCCTTGTACAAAAGATTAGCAAAATCAATCTATTTATAGTTAAGGAGAAAGCTAAGATATAAAACAGGTAGGGTCAAAATTTACTTTTCGTTCTCACTAACGGAAAGCCTACATTCGTGTCGACTATTTTCTATTTTTTTTATATGAACAATAAACTAGATATTAAGACTTAAAAAATTAAATTTTTTGTGGGAAAACGGGGTACGTGAAAACAACGGGCAAAGGTAGGTAAGATCATATCGAAAATATACTACCCCATACTAAAATTAAACATTGTCCTTAATGTTTCCTAGCCTAAGACTTAAAAACCCCATACTAGAACTCAAAAATTCGAATGCATAATCCAAGCATGGAGAAAGTATCAAAAAAATCTTAAGCCGTTTCTGAAGTATGCTAAAAGATAGATGTTAGTCGATAATAATCTAGGATATCGGATTTCCCCAAACTAATGGCAAGCAAAGGCTAGGAAGCTCGAGTGGACCGGGACAAAACACCGAACACGAGAGTCTTTAAAAATTTTGGGTTAATCCTACAAAAAATCACAAGCACATACAACAAGAATCGGAAGAGTACAAGCCTCCTCACATCACAATCGAAATAAGAAAGAAGAAAAATGGATAAGCATGGGGTGCCTCCCACAAAGCGCTTTGTTTTTGGTAACCGAGTTACATAGCTTAACTCGATCCCCAAATTCATTCGTCCTTGGGGAAAGTTTGGAGATCCGGGACTACCTTGGGTGGTAAGTCCCCTCCGAAGTAATGCTTCACACGATGACCATTCACCTTAAAGTTTGGACCATCGGGTTGAGATAACTCGATGGTTCCGTATGGAAAAACTTTGGTGATGGTGAAAGGTCCCGGCCAACGAGTTTTAAGCTTTCCCGGGAATATCTTTAGACGAGAGTTGAAGAGTAAAACTCGATCACCAACATTGAAAATGCGGTTTTTGATCTTAGAGTCGTGAAGCTTCTTCGTCCTCTCTTTATATATCAAAGAATTCTCATGAGCTTGATCACGAAGCTCATTAAGTTCATTAAGTTGAAGCTTCCGGTGATCGCCCGCCGTTTGAAGATCAAAATTAGCATGTTTCAAAGCCCAATATGCTTTATGCTCTAACTCGATAGGTAAATGGCAAGACTTTCCGTACACTAACTTGTAAGGCGTACAACCAATCGGTGTCTTAAAAGCGGTACAAAATACCCATAAAGCGTCATCTAGTTTGTCGGACCATGAGGCACGGTTTTCTCTAACCGTCCTTTCTAGAATATGTTTCAAACCGCGATTGGACACCTCCACTTGACCGCTCGTTTGAGGGTGATAAGCGGTAGCTAAACGATGAGTGACCCCATACTTAGACATTACTTTAGCAAATTGATCATTACAAAAATGGGTCCCACGATCGCTTATAATATCTCTAGGTGTTCTGAATCGGGGGAAAAGAGATTTCAAAAACTTAACCACTACTCGAGCATCATTTGTGGGGAGCGCCTTCGCTTCCACCCACTTCGAAAGATAGTTAACGGCTATGAGGATGTATTTATTCCCATGTGAAGACGGAAATGGTCCCATAAAATCGATACCCCATACATCGAAGATTTCACAAACTTGAATAGCGTTTTGAGGCATCTCATCTCGTTGTGAAATTTTGCCTTGTCTTTGACACGTATCACAAGATTTGATCATAGTATGGGCATCTTGATATATGGTCAGCCAAAAGAAACCGGCATCAAATACTTTTCGAGCGGTGAGATTGGAACTATGATGGCCCCTGGTGGGTCCTTCATGACAAGCTTTGAGGATATCATTAGCTTCTTGCCCATGCACACACCTTCGAATGATTTGATCCGCACAAATACGAAAAAGATAGGGATCGTCCTAAAAGTAATGTTTAACGTCCTTGAAAAACTTCTTCTTTTGTTGAGTTGTCATTCCTTTGATGATAAAATTCCCCGCAATGAAATTTGCAAAATCGACAAACCATAGGGTACTCCACTAGATATTTTACCAAGAGTCTCTAAAGGAAAATTTTCATTTATGTCTTTGTTTTCTAACACATCCTCATGAGGATTCTCAAGTATAGATAAATGATCGGCCGCGAGGTTCTCACTTCCTTTTTATATCACGGATGGTGATATCAAATTCTTGTAGGAGGAGCACCCACCGGAGCAACCTCGGCTTGGCATCTTGTTTATTCATAAGGTATTTTAAAGCCGAGTGATCCGTATATACTATGCTTTTATATAAGACAAGATATGACCGAAACTTTTCAAAAGCATATACTACAGCAAGCATTTCTTTCTCCGTCGTAGTGTAATGAATTTGAGCTTCGGTCATTGTCTTACTAGCATAATGTATAGGCTTAAAGTGATTCGTCTTTCGTTGTCCCAAAACTGCACCAATTGCGAAGTCGCTAGCATCACACATAAGTTCGAAAGGTAGGTTTCAATCGGGGACAACTAAGATCGGAGCTTCGGTGAGCTTCTTTTTAAGAGTCTCAAAAGCATCAATACAATCCTTAGAAACACAAACGGTGTTTCCTTCTCAAGAAGATGAGTCATAGGTCTAGCAATTTTGGAAAAGTCTTGGATAAATCATCGGTAAAAACCCGCATGACCTAGGAAACTCCTAACACATTTTACGGTAGTCGGGTGAGGGAGCTTAGTGATAACATCGACTTTAGCATGATCGACCTCAATTCCCGACTTCGAAATTTTATGCCCTAACACAATTCCTTCTCTACACATAAAGTAGCACTTCTCCTAATTTAGAACTAAATTTGTGTCTTCACACCGTTTTAGCATCTTTTCTAAATTGGAGAGGCACGAATCAAAATTATCCCCAAAAACCGAGAAATCATCCATAAATACTTCCATAGGTCTTTTCGATCATAATCAGGAATATGGGCCATCATACACTGTTGAAAGTACCAGTAGCATTACACAAAGCCAAAGGCATGCGACTACGCGAAAGTTCCATATGGCATTGAATAGTAGTATTGCTCGTTGGCTTGGAGATCTATTGGTATTTGAAAATACCCCAAAAATCCATCTAGAAAATAATAAAACTCATTTCCGGCTAATATTTCTAACATTTGATCCATAAACGGCAATGGAAAATGATCTTTTCGAGTCGCTTCATTTAATTTCCTAAGTCCTAACCAAACTCTCCACCCGTAACTAAAACGAGTCTGAATTAAATTCATTCTCTTCATTAGCAACAACGGTTATTCCACCTTTCTTTGGAACACAATGCACTGGACTAACCCATGGGCTGTCGGAGATCGGGTAAATCATTCCGGCATCAAGGAGTTTTAAGACCTCCTTTTTGATTACCTCGTGAATTTTTGGGTTAACCCGTCTTTGACTTTGAACCGTGGGTTTGTAATCATCCTCCATCAAGATTTTGTGTGTACAAAAATGAGGGTCGATACCCTTGATGTCGGTGATTTTCCATGCAATGGCCCGTTTATGTGATTTAAGCACCTTTAAGAGGGCTTCTTTTTCAACATCTTTTAAACCTTTTGCAATAATCACGGGTAACTTATCGTTTCCTTCTAAGTAAGCATATTCCAAATGAGATGGTAAATTTTTTAACTCTAATTCCGGAGGCTCTTCAATTGAGGATTTCGCCTTGATTACTTCTCATTGCTTTAGGTCCATCGGAGGGAGTTGAAATGGGTCATTATTTAATACTTTTTCAATTAAGTAAATATCTCCCTCCGGATCGCAATCGGCATGATCAATTTCCGGTGAAATCGAATCATCCTTGAGATAAGCTTCAATCTCTTCTAAAATGAATTCGGAAGTAAGAGGCTCAGACGTCCGGGGTGGATTGCCACCCGTACGATTTATTAAGAAATAACACCTAGCAATTACGGAGCATACTCCTCACAAACCCTTATTATGATCTTATGTCAATTCGGTTTTACCGACCTTATAATTTGTTAGAGGAGTTATCTCGTTGTTTGATCACGTTAAAAAGTGGACGGCTCGTTATCAACCCGAAGGGTTATTTTCTTCTCCTATAAAACATCAATTAGGGCAAGATCATACGACGGTTCTAAGAAAGATCTCCCAGTATGGCGAGGTACTCCGAGGATCGGTTCAAAGATCTACAACAACAAAGTTGGTACGAAAGTGGAACTTTCCCACTTTGACATAAACGTCTTCGGCGAGACCTTTAGGATGAGTTATGGATCGATCCGCTAACTCAAGAGTCATGAGTGGGGGGTTAAGTTTGGGATAAGGATAACTTTTTTCTTAATGGAAAGGGGCATTAAGATTTTTGCTCGCGCCAAGATGGCCAATGTGTGACATTACAATCCATTTCAACCGGGAAATAATAGGTATACGAAATTTGCCAGGATCTCCAAGCTTGTCTCAGGAAGGCTTTTTGAGGAGCATCGCAGAGAAATTCTCGTTCAAACGGTATCCTTAGCTATTTCAAAGCAGCTTTTCCTTTTCATGAGCAAATCTTCCCTAATCGTAGGAGCAAATCTTGGCTTCAAAAGTAAAGCATATACGCAAACTAATGTCAAAGTGCAAGTCTTGAAAGATTTGAAAAGATCTTTCCATTTGATTTCAAGCTTGTATCAGGGATTTTGATCATTAGTCGCGAAAGGATTATGGAATATTGGCTTAGTACAGTTCTTGGAACTCGGGGTTCCAGGAATCGGAATGGGGTTTAACCGGATGGTGGGATGTAAGCACGGTTACTTCTTGGAAATTTGTTTGCTTATCGTTGTCTCCTCGGTTTCTCATTCCACTACCTTTTTAGGTGGAAGGGTTAGTAGGATCGAAGGGGTCCTTTGTAAGCAACACCACTTCTGAGTAGTGATGTTTTATATCACCTTCGGGTTTGGAATGGTCATACTCGGAAGTGACCTATCAGTTGAGGCTTGGTTTTTGAAAAGAATCCACCTTATACATATTTGCAAGTTGTTGGAAAAAACATTTTTGTTGATTAATCAATTCCGCGTCTTGTTGAGTTCTTCATGTGTTTGAAGTTTCATTCGTAACTTTCTCATTCAACGAATTGATTTGATTTTGCATGTTTCTCATCATTTGATCATTAGTTCTCTTGTAACTTGAAAACTCATTTGAAAACTCTTGTTGAACATGATTATTAGGAACTTGAAAAGGTTGGTTTTGAAATCCTTGATTTTGAAAATTTGGAGCATGATTATTTTGAACTTGAAAACCTTGATTACCATGAAAATTACTTCCCCTATTAAAATTATTCCTTTGACCTTGATTTTGATTATACCTATTTTGACCATTGTTTTACACCGGAGCAAAACCGGGTGGTGCCATTTGGTTACTAACACGATTTAGAGGGTTAACTTGATTGTAAGTACTCGTTGCCGCACAAACACTAGATTGATTGTTATCGGTATTAGGACAATTGTACCAAACATGAGGCCCACTACAAGTAACACAAATTTCCTCAACCACTTTAACCGAAGCGGGAGTGACAACTTTTTTAGAAACAATTTCAACTAAGGTCGAAAGTTGGTCTGCAAGCTTATCAATTCTCTCATCCGTTTTACTAACACTTTTCCTAGAAGTCTTATTCATCCTAGAAACATTCGATTTGTTACGTGAATAACGAACTTTTGATTTGTTCTCAATTATATTCAAAGCTTCTCTAGTCGTCTTACTCAAAAGATTTCCACCCGCCGCGGCATTTAAGGAGTCTTGATCGTTCTCGTTTAAACCGTTATAGAAGGTATCAACTTGAGTTAACTCCGTAAATCCGTGGTGAGGACAAGCTCTAAGCATTTCCTTAAATCGTTCCCATGCTTCACTAAAAGTCTCCTCGAATTTTTGTGTAAAACGAGAAATTTCATTCTTTAAGTGAGTGGTTTTCGAAGGAGGGAAAAATTGATTCACAAATTTGGTTACGAGATCCTCCCAAGTCAAGATCGAATTAGGTGGTTCTTTCTCGTACCAAACTTTAGCGGCCCCCTCGAGTGAGTATGGAAACATCATTAGCTTAATAACATCGTTCAGCACATCTCTAAATCGTAAAGTTGAGGTAATCCTTTTAAAACCATTAATATGAGCGTGGGGATTTTCCCTCTCATAACCGTGAAACGGGCTAGCTTGAACTAGTTGTAACAAATTTGTTTTAATCTCAAAATGATCCGCATTAATTTTTGGTAAAACGATAGCTTCTCCATACCCTTCCGTGGGTGCACGGAGTAGCTCTTCCATTGTACGTTCTGCCATTGGTGCAACTTCAACGATAGTACGAAGCTCGGGGTCAACTATGTTTGGAGCACGTCCTCTATTTTGACGTCTCCGAATGGTTACGTTCGAATTATTTAGAAAATTGGAATTTCTAGTGCGCATGCACTAAACAAACAAATGAAAAGAGAAAAATATATATACACAAAAATATTTTTGTTTTAGCGAATAATCAACAAACTTAGGGTAACTCCCTTAAGTAAAATTTGCAAGAGGGGGACGTAGTGGGAGCGAATCGCCTTAAAAACGTTTGTCCCTTCGGGTCGTAGTTCTATGGAACAACCCTCCTAATAGCTTATTTCACAAAAGAGGTGCGCCTTTTTCGTAAGTGACACAAGACGGTAAATTTTTAATCTTAAGTTCGGGAACTTATTGATGGAATATTCACAAAATTCTCTAGTAAAAGAATTAAATTGATGTGTATTTTAGTAATTAAGAGAATAAAAATCAAAAAATCCGAAAGAGCAAATATTTTTGTATATATATATTTTTTAATGTTTAACTTCTACATATAGTAAAAAGAAAATAAATTTTTTCTTTTTTTTCTTTTTATATTTTTAATTTTTTTAATTTTTGATTTTTTTCAAAAGCGTAACTTTCGAAGACGAAAGGTTCTTCAAACCACGATCGACAAATTCAAACGAAGGAATCTTTAACATAAATCTCCGGCAGCGGCGCCAAAAACTTGATGTGTATAGTTATATATACGTATAATATCAAAGTATAAAGAAATTTACTAAAAATCCTTGAGGACAAAGATTTAAAGTAAAAATCTACACAAAAATATCCTACGTAAGCCGGTAAGTGATTACCGGGTCGTTTTCCCAAAGACTTATGAAATTGAGACCCCGTTTGTTATTTGGACAATGACTTGAATTGGTTCGAAGATGATTGTTTTCTATAATCCTAATAGAGAGCAAATAAAAGCACAATTAAAGCTAACTATGAAAAACGTTAACGGGATTAAGAAAACGCAACAAATAAGCAATTGAACTAAAATTAAACCCTAAATGAATTTCTAAACTTTTTCTAATCCTAATTAACTAGATAATAAGTAAAAGCTAAGGAAATTCTAAAACGAGAGTGTTTACATCTTAAAAATGAAGAAAATGAGAACGGGAATGAAATCTCGTTCTTTAAAAATGAACTTTCAAAATATCAACCCTACGAAAGTAAATTTCAAACCTAAGCCTAAAATATGATAAAAGAAAATTTTATAAAAAAGAATTTTATTTTTTTGATTATTTTTCTATTTTTTATAATTTTTTAAAGTTTTTGACAAAATTAATTCACGAAAAATATAAAACTTTAAGCTAAAAATCCTAAAAAATTTCTAAAAGTAGCTAATGATAAGTAGAATGCAGGAAAAATAAAAAATCCTAAAGTGCTAAACTAAATAAGCCGAGAAAAAGCTTAATAGCACTCGAAGTGCTTATTATAACTAAGATTCAAAAGGGTGTTAAAAGAAATGATAATGCAACTTAGGACGTAAAAGTCCCAAGGGCACGTTGGTGAGAGGTGTGTGTGTTGAGCCGTTTATAAAGGGCGAGACTAGGTTGAGGTCAGGGGTTCGAGCCTTGCTCACCCCTGACTTCCTTGGTTTCCCTTTTTTTTATTTTTGCAAAAAACCTAAAAAGCAAGTTATAAAGCAGATAAAAATAAGTTGTTTTTGTGAAATCAACTTTTTTTTAAATCACTAATAAGCTGGGAAACAGCTTAAAAATCAGACAGAATACACTTAACCATTTTTTTAACTTTTAACAAAACTAAATAAGCTAGAAAACTAAGATAAGCTAGAAACAAAATCAAATAAGCTACCACTATCCTAAATCTATCCTAATAAGCTAATCTAAGCGGGAAATGAGCTAAAAGGATAAGCCATAAGCTGAGAATTCAAATAAGCACTTTTGCACAATCCTTATTAACAAACAGCCAAACAGACAACTTTGAGCTTATTTCTAGATAAGCAAATGGATCCTTATGGTTATAAGCCCTACACCTACTTAAACCTTGGCCAAAAAGCTAATAAGCCCAAAACACAGTAAAAATGGCAAAATATGCTTGGTTTGTGTTTGTATGTGTGTAGGTACGGATATATCAAAAATTACATGAAAACCATCAAAAACAAGCAAACACGGACACAAGAAACGGAAGAGCATGCAAGAGCTCAAAGCCAAAGCCAACAAGTCAAACCCTCCATTCACAGAAGTCAACTCACTGAAAGAAAATCCTAAAATATTTCATTTCAGTCCCTTAACTTTCTAAAAGTTACACAAAAGGTCCCTATGACTTAATGGGCCTTAAACCCCTTAAATACCCTACCCGGATCTAAAGGCCCAAGATTAAAAGCCCATTACCCTAGCCCATACCCTTTTTTATAAAACCACAAGAACCATTCCTGCCAATATTTCAAAAATACCTTTTTCACATCTACACCTTAACTTAACATCAACAAGGTATGAATGTGCAATTCTCCTAAAGTTTAAAACAAATTACTCCCGTTGACAGTTAAAAAAGGCGCCAAGGCATGGTTACTATTCATCCATCATCCCAAATCACCACACAGTCAAAAACAAAGGGCTTTCTACAATTAAGGGGTACGATGGGCTATTCAAGTAAAGTACAACACAATGGCAGGGTCAAAAATGTCATCTCTAGGCATCTTATTGGTCATTTAAGCAAAGGAATGCCACGTGGACTCGAAGAAAGCACAAGGATGTGTGGTTTTTACACTACAAGTACTCTCAGAGAAAGCACAAGGTATCACAATCACAGATTGCCCCGCTGGCAATCCGTGTGTGCACATATGTGATCAAACGGCCAAAGCTAATGATCCAATGATTGAAAGATGATCAAGGGTTGATGTTGACAGGAGCTTTAAAGATATCAAGGCCTAGAAGGTTCAGCAAGAGGCTATAAATAGGCCATCACTCACACACAATATCATCTTCTTTTCCCGTTTTTACATAGTAGTAGCTTAGTAGATTTTAGTTTAAAATAGCTTATTGTAATTTTCTTTTTAAATCAGTTGTAATTTTCCTTTCAAGTTATGTAATCAAGCTTTTATTAATGAATTTACGTTTTGCTTTTAAATAATCTGTCAAAAATCCTCTAAGTTTTCAATAATCTCATATGTTAGCCACTGTATAAGCTTCTCATAAGCTCATTCAAGTCTATAAGCTTGAATTTGAGCTTAAATAAGCCTTAAATTTACTTAAATTCTAAAATCAATTAAACCTTGTCTTATTTGAGATTTGAGCTAATGGAAGGGATCCCATGGACTCTACTGGCTTATCCTAGGATAAGCCAGAGTTGTTGATAAGCTCATTTGAGCAATTAGCTTTTATTTAGCTAAAGCTTCAAGTAAGTTTTCCTTTTACTTCCTTATCCTTTAATTTTAGCTTAAATATTGCCTATTAGTATAGATCTGTTTATTTGCTTAATGAGTTTGCTTATTAGTGCTTATTTGCTTTAATTTTAGCTTATTAATCTTGTTTATTCATGTGCATTTAGTTAATATAGTATAGATTATAGTTTTTCAAATTCTGTCATAAAACCATATAAAAAGCCAAAAATAAGTAGATTAGCTTAGAATCTTATATTTAGCTTAAATAGATTGATGTTTGTGTTTGTTAAGCCTATCATAAGCTATTAGTTATCTGGTATTCAAAGTTTTATAAGCTAGACATTTCATTTCATAAGCTTCATTAATATTCTGTCATATCAGTAAAGGAGTGTTGGATTAGTCTTATTTGACATCAACAAAGATCAAGATATTGGTACTTTTACTTTGAAACAAATGTCTTTTTATGATAAAATTTTTAAAAAAGGTTTTGAAGGTTTGTTTACGCTTTTAAGCATTTTGAGGCTTATTCTTTTAGTCTCAGCACCAGGGGAATTTTTCTTGTGATTTCACTTGTGAAAATTTAAACCAAGCTACTTAAGGCTTGGTTTGTGCTTGATTTGTGTTTAGCCATACTCAAGTAGAGTGTCTAAGTGCAGGTTACCCCTCTAGGATACCTGCACATTTGTGTCTTGCCTTCTGTCATTTGCACTAGCAGTGGCAACAAGTTACCACTGCTGTCACTCTTAGATTCATTGCAGCTAGTAATTTTAAAATTTAGGTTTTAAAATTCAGTTTGCTTTTAGTTTAGACATTTCTTTAGATAGATTAAGCTTTAGTTTCCATTTTATAGTTCATTTCCTTAGGTGCATTTAGTTTTAAAAAGTCATTAAGAAGCCAAAAATTTCAAAAACAGTAGTAAAAATATTAAGCATTCTAATCTTAGAATTTTAAGTTGTAGTATCTGATTTTCTTGTTTGAATTTATAGATTATAGTTAGGATAATTAGATTTCTTAAGCTCAGCTTAAGTTTTAGCTTATTGAGAATTTGAGTTTTTCTTAATTTTAAGCTTTTTGAGTTTGTTCTTGAATTAGCTGTTTTGATCCTCAATGTTAGTTGGTTTTTAGTGTTTTCAGTAGAGTAAGCTTATTAGGATTAGTTTAAGCTCATCATAAGCTTCCAGGAACAGCTTTTGTTTTGAAATTTAAGCTTGTGCAAAGCTTTTAGTTAAATCAAGCAAAAGTGAGCTCAAAAGCTCACTTTCTGAAATCAGATCTTCACAAGCTCTTTTTGAGCTTAATTTTGAGTTTAAGCTAGTATTGTCTTTATTAAAGTTGTTTAAAAACTTATAATCTTTAGTTTTTAGCTTTTGGTTTTTAAGATTTTCAAAAAAATAAAAAAATAGCAAAAAGGGGTGTCTGCCAACCTCGAACCCACGACCTCACTCTTATAAACCCAACACCTTAACACTTTGCTACAATAGCTCATCCGTTATCTTTTCCTTTCATTAAATACTTATACACATTTTCATTTCCTTTATAAATAATAAGCCGTAGCTTATTCATAGGCTTTTTGAGCTTATTCTTTAAGCTGTGTTACTCTTTTAATTTTTCGTGTGTTCTTTATTAGGTTTTAGACTTTTCCTGAATTTTCCAAATTTTTCTCTTCATTTTATAATTTACTAGGATTTTTCGTAGGTTTAAATTTTCAATTAATAAAAATAGAAAAAAGTTTCAGAAAAATACAAAAAAATAGTTTTTAGTTTTAGATAAAATAGCTTTAGGTTTACATTAAGAAAAATCATTTTCACCACTTTTAGATTTTAATTTTCATTTTTGAGCTTTTAATTTTAAGTTTAAAAATAGGATTTTAATTTTAAAAATAGTTAAAAATAGTTTTCTGAGTTTTTATGTTATTTTAGACTTTTCTAAGTTTAAAAATCATTTTTCTAAATTTTTAGTACTTAATTTGCTATTTTTTTGGATTTAATTAGATTAAATTAGTTTTTAATTCATAATAAATTCAAAAATAATCAAAAAAATGTTTTTCTTTTTCTTAAAATTTTCTTTTGTCCTAATTTAGGTTTAGAAATTTAGTTTGAATTTTTAGGAGTTAAATTTAGTGAACTTGCTTAATTGTCGCGTTTTATTTGTTTCCCGTTAATTGTTAAGTGTTTAATTGTTTTTAATTGATTGATTTTAAGTGTGCTTTTAATTAGTAGTTATAGAAAACCAAATCATTCTTCGAACCCATTCAAATCAATATCCAATATCAAGCGAGGTTTCAATTTCTCAAATCGTTGGGAAAACGACCCGGGAAATCATACTTTCCGGAAAACATACGTATATTATATATTTATATATTTTTAAAGAGTGAAATTTTACTTAGGGAATTTTTTTAAATTTCTCTGGTGGTATTATATCATATATTTTTTCGGTATCCAATTTTTAGGTGCGATGCCGGAATTGAGTTAACGAATCTCTCGTTTTGTGTTTGTTGATAAGATTTGAAGATCCTTTCGTCCTCGAAAGTTTCATTTTTTGTTAAAAAAATTTCAAAAATCCAAAAAAATCATAAAATATAAAAAAGTAAAAAAAAAATCTTTTCTTTTTAGTATAGCTATCATATATAAAAAATATAAAAAAAACAAAAAAATAAAAAATAAAAAAATTGTCCTTAAAAAAAGAAATAAAATAAACAAAGTTGGTAAAAGAACACCAACAAATAATACTTTCAATTGAGGTATTATCATAAACAAGTTTCGGTGACTGAAATAAAAATAAAAAAAAAGTTCCAAATAGTACAAAGGATTTAACACTTTCCATTTGTGTCTCTACAGAAATAGGCTCACCTTTAAAAAGCATTTTTAAGAGTACCGTGAAGTAGTATGAGTATTTGGTTGAAGTCTCTTTCGTGTAAACGTTTAAAATTTGTTGTGAATAAAAAAAATTTAATCCAAAAAAATTAGTGTTGAATTTTTTATTTTAATTTTAGATTTTCCTTTTTGATTTTCTCTTTTTAATGTGTATGCGCACTCGCTCGCAAATTCAGTAACGTAACCTGTCGTCAACAACAACAAACCCTTAAGGTTGTTGTTATACCTTGTAATTTAGAAGAAACCAATTCCAGAACAAAAACCATAGTTGCTTGTTGGCGAATCGAACTATGGGGAATTACTACGTGCAACTCACTGAGGGTTAAGGAGAAAGGCTAATTTTTTACCGAGATCAATGCCGTAATTTTGAGATCAAAACTAATTTGCTTCAATTGGTTCAAGCGAACCCGTTTCATGGTTTAGAAAATGAAAATCCTCTTGCTAATATTAATAGTTTTTTAAAAAGATTACTTCGGACCTTAAGATTTAGGAATGACGCCTAATGTGTGATTAAGTTATGATGGTTTCCCTTATTCGCTGAGGGAGCCGCAAATTGTACAGATAAGATCCTCCGAATTCAATTTTAACTTGGTCGATCGCGTTATCAATTCTTTAACCATTTTTTTCATCCTTCGTAAACCACTCACCTTAAGAACGAAATTCTAGTTTTACTAGAATTCGTATGATTCTTTTAGTGATGATGGGAACGTTTTAAGGGTATGTTTAGATCTTGCCCTAACCACGGATTTTTCGAGTTAAAACTCAAGGGTGTTCCTTTTATAATGGTTTAAACGAGAATGAACAAGACTCCTTAATGTCGCGGGGGTGGTTAATTTGTTAAGTAAGGGGACTACTGGTAGCTTTGAATTAAGTGAAAACAAGTCAAAAGCGGTTATTCGAGAAACAAAACAAATGCATTCTTGGTTAATTTCTAGGGAAAATGTTTAGCAAATCGATGATGAACGATTGTAAAACTGGCGGATCAAAACTTTTCGAACTTAGTCGAGATTGTTTTAAAATGGTTGTTGTCCCTACCGCCCGTTATGGCGGTTGAGGAAAAATTTGTGTTACTTGTTGGTGGACGACTCCTGCATGGTATAAATTGTACGTGCTACGATAATAATTAAATGTTTGTGCAACCACGGAAACTTATAATCTACAAGCACCACAAAATTAGAGTTAGTAATCAAATGGCATCCACTAGGTTTTGTCTCCGGTGCAAAATCATGGTCAAATTAGGAATTTTAACAATTCAATGTTCAAGAGAAATAATTTCAATCGAGGAACAATTTTCAAAATCAGGTTTTTCATAAAGGTCAAGTTATCATGCTTTCGAATTTATACTTAACTAGGATTTTAAAATCAAACGTTCAATTGCCTTATAATCTATCGTGAACGATTTTTTCAAATTGATTTTCGAATTACAAGAAGTTTAATGATCAAACGATTAGGAATTTGGCAAACCATTCACTTCGATGAAAGGTGAGTTAAAGTACGAGATTCAAAATAACGTCTCAAGAATCAACAAAAACCGCTTTGATGAGTCAAATAATGCTTTTCTAAAACACGTTGCAAAATATAATCTTCAAACCATGTTACCGTAGTTTTCTTTCAAGCCAAGCCTCACCTTAGGGTATCTTGAGTAATAAGATTCCTACCCGAAGGCGAGTTGACTAGCAATCATACCCGAAGTGGTTGTAGTTACGAGGGACCTAGAAATCCAACTAAACATTCCCCTAATAAAGGTAGTGGACCGGAGAGACCGGGAAAAATAACGGATGAGGAGCAAGATGATTTCCAAGGAAGTACGCTCTAAATCCACACTCCGGTTATCCCTAAACCAATTCGGATCTGAGGATTCGAAGACTTTACTAAATTGACTCCGATCCGGAACCCGAGATTCCGAAGTACAGGTTCCTAGGAAATATTCCTTACCCTTCAAGACGAGACAATCCAAAAGATTCGTGAAAATGTCTTTCATACCAAAAAGAAAAGATTTTTCGAATGTTTAAGATTTGCGTTTTGAATAATTTTTGCGGATGCTTCTGTTTTTAATAACGTGATTTGCTCTACGTTAGGGTTTGTTATGAATAAGAAAAAGTGCTTGAATTAGTGAAAATTCCCATTAATGAGAATTGCTCGGGATGCTCCTTAAAAAAGCTTCCGAATAAGCTAGGAGATCGGGTAAATTTCTTATTATTGTGAATTCACAGGAATGAGGTTATGTCACGCCTTGGCGATTTGGTGCGAGCAGAATTATAATTGCTCTTTCGATTGGAAAAAACTTTCATTGCTCGAAACTTTCACCAACTCGAATGACTTTAGAGTTATCGGACGATCCATAATCTTACTAAGGGTTTAGCCGAAGAACGTCTTACGTTAAAAATAGGAAAATTTACTTTCCCGTCGATTTTTGTTGTTGTCGATTTCGAAAGCTGATCCCGAGTACTTATTTCACTTGGAAGGTCATTTTGAAAACGGTGTACCTCTATTGCACGTTTTAGATAGGAGAAAATCACCCTCCATGTTGACAACGAATCCGTCATTTCAATTTAGACCACAATCCATGAAATATTCTCTACAATGATAATTCGGTAATACCGAATTGAATTCATTGATGAAATTTGTGAGGAGTATGTTTCGGAATTGTTAGGATTTCCTAATGATTTTTTCAAGTGGCAATCCTACTTCGACGTCCGAGCCGTTTACTTCCGAATTTACTTTGGAAGAAATCGATGCTTATCTTTATGACAAATTCAAATATCTTTGGGAAATTACTCATGATGATTGTGTTCCGGAGAAGAAATGTATGTGCCTTTGAACTAATTGTTTTGATGACCGTTTCAAATTCCTTCGATGGACCTTAAGCAAGTGAAGTTACCCGAGGCCAAATATTCAATTGAAGAGCCTCGGAATGGAATTAAAGGACTTACCATCTCACTTAGAATATGCTTTCTTGGAAGAAAACGATAAGTTACCCGTTATCATAGCAAAAGGTTTAAAAAACGATCAAAAAGAAGCTCTCATTAATGTTCTTAAATCGCATAAACGTGCCATTGCTTGGAAAATAACCGATATCAAGGGTATCGACACTCGTGTTTTGTAATATAAGATTTTGATGGAAGACAATGTTAAACATCGGTGACAAAGTCAAAGAGGGTGAACCCGAAAAATTTATGAAGTCATTAGAAGAGTGATTAAACTATGTGCTGGATGATATACCGATCTCCGACAGCTGTAGGTTAGTCCAATCCATTGTGTCCCTAAAAAGGAGGACATGGGACCGTCGTTGCAAATGAAGTGAATGAATTTAATTCTGACACGTTCTAGTTTACAGGATTGGAGAGGTATGTATATGATTATAGGAGCTTAACGAAGTGACGGTAAAAAGTCATTTTCCTCTCCCGTTCATGGATCAAATGCTAGAACGTCTAGCTGGCAATGAATTCTATTGTTTCTTAGATGGTTTTTCGGGATATTTTCAAATTCCAATTGATCCTCAAGATTAAGAGAAAATGACTTTTACATGCCCGTACGGTACTTTTGCTTATCGTCGAATGCCATTTGGATTAGGTAATGCTCCTAGAACCTTTCAACGTTGTATGATGGCAATTTTTCACGACATGATAGAAAAGACAATGGAGGTGTTTATGGATGATTTTTCCGTTTTTGGTGATAGTTTTGATTCCATTGTATGTCTATCTTGTAAGTATGTTAGAAAGATGTGAAGACACAAATCTTGTCCTTAATTGGGAAAAATGTCATTTCATGTGTAAAGAAGGTATTGTTTTAGGTCATAAGATATCAAAGTCCGGAATTGAGGTCGACCGAGCAAAAATTGACGTGATTGCAAAACTCCCTCATCCGACTACCGTCAAAGGAGTTAGAAGTTTTTTTAGGTCATGCGGGATTTTACCGTCGTTTCATTCAAGACTTTTCCAAGATTTCTAGACCAATAACTCACCTTCTCGAAAAAGACACACCTTTTGTATTTTCTCAAGATTGTATCAATACTTTCGAAACCCTTAAGAGAGTTACCGAAGCTCCGATTTGGTTGTCCCGGATTGGAACTACTTTAGAAACTTAATGTGTGAGCAAGAATTTTGCGATTGGTGGGTTCTTGGAAAAAGTAAGACGAGCATTTTCAAACCAATTCATTATTTAGTTAAGACGTTTGATCGAAGGCTCAATTATTTCACCTACAACAGAGAAGGAGATGCTACGCGTTGTATATGCTTTTGAAAAGTTTCGGCCATATCTTGTCTATCTAAAAGCATTGTTTATACAGACCACTCTGCTTTGAAATACCTCTTGACACAATTGCCAAACAAGGTTGCTTCGATAAGGTGTTATTTTACAAAGAGTTCGATATCACCTATTCGTGTCATAGAAAGGGAGTGAAATCTAATCCGTCGCGATAAATTGTTAACGATCGAGAATCCTTACAAAGTGTTTTAGTAACAAAGACATTAACGAACATTTTCCCTTTTGAAAATCTTGGATTATATCAAATGGAAGTACCCATGGTTTGCCATTTTGCAAACTACCATGCAGGGAATTTTCTATCATAAAAGGAATGTCAACTCAACAAAAGAGGAACTTTTTCATAGATGATGTATTTTGTTTTAATTCATTTTTTTGGGATGTCACCCTTGTGCTCTTTCGTATTTGTTGCGGATAATCATTCGTAGGTGTGTGCCGGATGGACACGAGTATCTTGAATATCGAAGCTGCGATAGGGCTTGTCATGAAGGACCCACCGGGCGGACTTCATAGTGCAATCTCACCGCTCGTAAAGTATTTGTTGCCGGTTTCTTTTGCCCCGACTATATATCGAGTTGCTCTTTCGATGATCCAAATCTTGTGATACATGTGCCATAGACTAGGCAAACATTTCTCAACGTGATGAACTGGCCTCAAAACGCTATCCAAGTTTGTGAAATCTTCGATATATGGGGTATTGATTTTATGGGACCTTTTCCGTCATCCAAAGGTAATAAATATATCCTTGTAACAATCGACTATCTTTCGAAATGGGTTGAAGCAAAGGCGCTTCACACAAATGATGCTCGTGTAGTTGTGAAATTTTTAAAGTCTCTTTTTTGCCCGATTTGGAAACACCGAGAGCTATAATTAAGCGATCGTGGGACCACTACTTTTGTATGTTAAATTTCGCCAAGTGATGTCTAAATATGGAGTCACACATTGTTTAGCTACCGCTTACCACCATTCAAATAAGTGGTCAAGTTGAGGTGTCAAATCGTGGTCTTAAACTCATTCTTGAAAGGACGGTAGGAGAAAACCGTGCCTCATGGTCTGACAAGCTAGACGATGCTTTGTGGGCATTCTGAACCCTTTCAAAGCACGATCGGATGCACACCTTATATAGCTCGTTTATGGGTAAGTCTTGGTCTTTTACCGGTAGAATTAGATCCAAAAAAGCGTATTGGCTTTAAACACTTAAATTTTTGATCTTAAAAAGAAAAAATAAAAATTAAAAACCGCGGGTGATCATCGGAAGCTGCAACTAAAATGAATACTTAACTGAGCTTCGAGACAAGCTTATGAGAAATTCATGATTTTCAAGGAGAAGACGAAGTAGCTTCACGTCTCAAACGATCAAGAATCGATCTCTTCATGTTGGGTGATCATGTTTACTCTTTAACTCTCGGTTAAAGATATTCTCCGGAAAGCTTAAAACTCGTTGGTCGGGACCTTTTACTATCGCTCAAGTTTTTCCATACGGAACAGTTGAATTATCTCAACCCGATGGTCCGAATTTCAAAGTAAATGGTCACTGTGTGAAACATTACTTCGGAGGGGACATACCACCCAAGGTAATCCCTGATCTCCACACTCTCCCTAAGGACAACGAAATTCAGGGATCGAGTCGAGCTTGTGACTCGGTGACCAAAAACAAGCCACTTCGTGGGAGTTCACCCCATGCTTATCCATTTTCGTTCTATTTTCTTAAATAATGTGTTGTGATGTGTTGTGGCTATCCTCTTCCGATTTCTTGTTGTTTGTTGTTTGTACTTGTGATTTTTGCAGGATTGATCCAACAATTTCTGAAGCCTCTCGTGTCCGGTGTTATATCCCTTTTCACTCGAGCTTCTCATCCTTTGTGTGAAATTATTTTGGGGAAATCCAATATCATTTCATCTTATCGATTCACGTTTATCTTTGCATAATTCATAAACGGCTTAGATTTTCGTAGAAGCTCGACTTTTAACATTGAGGACAATGTTTCATTTTAGTTTGGGGAGGGAATCTATCTATTTGATGTTGTCTGCTTATTGTTTTGTTCTCACGTACCCGTTTTCCCACAAAAATAGCAAAAATTTCAAATTTTTAAGATCTTATTTGTAGGAAAAAAATGAAAAAAAAGAAAAAATATTAGTAGTTTAATGAAAAAAAAAGAAAAAAAAAGTGTTAAAACACGAATGTAGGTTTTCCGTTGGTAAGAATAAGAAGTAATTTTTGACCCGATCGAACGTGTAGAGTTCTAGCTTTATCCCTTAACAATTAATGATGATAGTTTGTGCTAGTCTCATGTAGACTTTAAACATGCTAGACTTGAATCATTAGTAAATGAAGACTTGTGCTAATCTCAAGTAGATTTTAAATATGCCGAGTTGGATTAGTATTTGCGAATTTCTTTATTAGGGATTTTAAATTGCAAAGAATAAGAGATGATAGTGTTGATTACGAATTAGGATGCTAAACAAAGTTTATTTGGAAAACTTAAAGGCTTATAAGAATAACTTGTGGTTTTTCTTCCCCGGAGTTCTTAAAATAATTAATTATTTGTGTTTCTTTAAATTGTACAAATTAGAGTTTTGCTCTTAAAGTCTAATCAAACATATTAGAGAAAAAGCTTTATCTCCATGATGAAGTCAACATCATGTTGTAAATTAGGAATTTTTGTTCAAGTTTATTACTTTGGTTTTCTAAAACGAAATTTTTCTATTTGGCAAAAATAATGTGTTGGAATTATTAAAAAAATGTAGTTGGTGAATAAAAAGGATGCAGTTATAATCATTTATTTAGTGTTAATAATTAATATACAAACTCCATCGCAATAAAGTACATGGGCATTTGTCAGTTCGCTCCCGATGTGACATCGAAAGAAAGGGTGGAGGATGTATATTTAGGGTTGGTATCATAATAAGTACACGAGCTCTTGTCGGAGGCGTGGCCGATGTGTCGTCGAAAGAAAAGTGATATCAGTTCCTAGCCTAATATGTAAATAATAATAATAATGTTGCAAGTTAGAAAATAAATAATAAAAATTTCATTTTCTAAAACCAAGGTATTCTTTTGAACTAAGGTTTGCAAAAGTCTACAAGGCTTTTTCATCGGAAGTTCATGCGTCTAGATTATTATTCTCCGGATGGGGTGTCAAAAGCCTTAGCACTTACCCGATGACGGTGGAATGCTAGAGAAGAAAGTCATTCATGGGGCAAGTGAACCAATGATGTTTTAGCTAAGGAGGTTTTTGTTTGCTTTAAAGTTGTGATCTTACTAAGTGATTAACATATTAGCCTAAAAGGCCCATGTGTAAAGCTTGGTCGGATTTCAACTATCTAAATATGTGGATTTAATGGTTTAAATTAATTTGAGCACACAAACCTAAATATATGATTTATGTCGGGAAGAGAAATTCACAAGTTGTAATTATAAGTAGTCTTAGCATCTTAGCTCGTAATTAGCAGTGATCTTATTTTTAAGCTTAGCATAGGAAAAGTGAAAAATGGGGAATGATGAAGTTATCTTTTAGACACTTAATTATGCTTTTTGTTCTATGATCCTTAAAGTTACCAATGAGGTAATGAAAACTATTCAGTATTCAACACAATACATTGTAGTTAGGTATATTCAAGAAAAATATAAAAGAGAAAAAGTTTTGAAAATGGGAATTCGGGTGTTTTATAACTTATGATCTCTTAGCTTTCTCAACAAAAATCTTTGCTACTTTTCAAAGGTTTAGTTTGGGAAAGTTTGAGATATTTGGTTATAAGGCATGTGATATTGGGTGAGGACACGTAATCGTTTAGTTTGGGGAATTTTGATAGGTGTAAAGTACACATATCTGTTTATACTTTAAAAGGCCCAAATAAGCCCAAAACACAGTGAAAATGGCAAAATATGCTTGGTTTGCGTTTGTATGTGTGCAGGTACGGATATATCAAAAATTACATGAAAACCATCAAAAACAAGCAAAAAACCCTCGGACACAGAATGGTGTGCATGCAAGAGCTCAAGCCAAAGCCAACAAGTCAAACCTGGTCAACAGAAGTCATCTCACTAAGAAGACAAATCCCAAATTATTTCATTTTCAGTCCCTTAACTTTCCAAATGTTACTACCAAAAAGGTCCCTTTGACTTAATGGGATTACAACCCCTTAATAATTACCTACACGGATATAAAGGACCAAGGATAATAGCCCATTTACCCTAGCGTCATCACCCTTTTTATAAAACCACAAGAACCATTCCTGCCAATATTCAAAATCCTTTTTCAACTACACCTTCATAAACCAAACACAAGGACTGAATGTGCAATTCTCCTAAAGTTTAAAACAAATTACTCCCGTTGACAGTTAAAAAAGGCGCCAAGGCATGGTTACTATTCATCCATCATCCCAAATCACCACACAGTCAAAAACAAAGGGCTTTCTACAATTAAGGGGTACGATGGGCTATTCAAGTAAAGTACAACACAATGGCAGGAGTCCAAAAGTCAATCTCTGGCTTCTTATTGGTCATTTAAGCTAAGGAATGCACGTGGACTAGAAGAAAGCACAAGATGTGTGGCTTTTTACCACTACAAGTACTCTCAGAGAAAGCACAAGGTGTCACAATCACAGATTGCCCCGCTGGCAATCCGTGTGTGCACATATGTGATCAAACGGCCAAAGCTAATGATCCAATGATTGAAAGATGATCAAGGGTTGATGTTGACAGGAGCATCTAACAGAAATCAAGGCCTAGAAGGTTCAGCAAGAGGCTATAAATAGGCCCTCACTCACACACAATATCATCTTCTTTTCCCGTTTTTACCTAGTAGTAGCTTATTAGATTTTAGTTTAAAATAGCTTATTGTAATTTTCTTTTTTAATTAGTTGTAATTTTCTTTCAAGTTATGTAATCAAGCTTTTATTAATGAATTTACGTTTTGCTTTTAAATAATCTGTCAAAAATCCTCTAAGTTTTCAATAATCTCATATGATTAGCCATGTATTCAAAAAGCTCCTATAAGCTTCTCATAAGCTCATTCAAGTCTATAAGCTTGAATTTGAGCTTAAATAAGCCTTAAATTTACTTAAATTCTAAAATCAATTAAACCTTGTCTTATTTGGGATTTGAGCTAATGGAAGGGGATCCAAAGATGGAAGGGGTCCCATGGACTATACTGGCTTATCCTAGGATAAGCAGAGCTGTGGATAAAGCATCATTTGAGCATTTAGCTTTCTATTTAGCTAAAGCTTCAAGTAAGTTTCACTTTTACTTCCTTATCCTTTTATTCTAGCTATAATATTGCATATTAAGTATAGTTTGTTTATTTGCTTAATGTGTTTCGATATTTAGTGCTTATTTTGCTTTTATTTTAGCTTATTAATCTTGTTTATTCATGTGCTTTTAGTTAATATAGTATAGATTATAGTTTTTCAAATTCTGTCATAAAACCATATAAAAAGCCAAAAATAAGTAGAATAGCTTAGAATCTTATATTTAGCTTAAATATATTGATGTTTGTGTTTGTTAAGCCTATCATAAGCTATTAGTTATCTGGTATCAAAGTTTTATAAGCTAGTATTCATTTCATAAGCTCAATCAAATTCTGTCATATCAGTAAAGGAGTGTTTGGATTAGTCTTATTTGACCTCAAAAAGTCAAAGATATTTGGTACTTTTACTTTGGACAGCTAAATGTTCATATTTGATCAAATTTTAAAAAGGTTTGAAGGTTAGTTTGAGTTTTTAAGCATTTTGAGGATTTTTCTTTTAGGTATGAGCACAGGAGGAATTTTTCTTGTGAGTTCACTTGTGAAATTTAACCAGCTACTTAAGCCTTGGTTTGTGCTTGATTTGTGTTAGCCATACTCATGTAGAGTGTCTAAGGTAACAGGTTACCCCTTAGGATACCTGCACATTTGATGTCTTGCTTCTGTCATATGCACTAGCAGTGCTACAAGTTACCTGTTGTCACTTTGGATTCATTGCAGCTAGTAATTTAAGATTTTAGGTTTTTAATATTCAGTTTGCTTTTAGTTTAGAGTTATAAGGCTTTAGATAGATTAAGCTTTAGTTTCATTGTTTAGTTAATTCCTTTTGGTGCATTTAGTTTTAAAAAAGTCATTAAGAAAGCCATAAAAATTTCAAAAACAGTAGTAAAAATATTAAGCATTTAATTTAGAATTTTTAAGTTGTAGTATTACTGATTTTCTTGTTGAATTTATAGATTATGATAGGATAATTAGATTCTTAAGCTCAGCTTAAGTTTTAGGCTTATTGAGATTTGAGGTTTTTCTTCATTTAAGCTTTTTGAGTTTGTTCTTGAATTAGCTGTTTTGATCCTCAATGTTAGTTGGTTTTAGTGTTTTACGGTAGAGTAAGCTTATTAGGATTAGTTTAAGCTCATCATAAGCTTCCAGGAACAGCTTTTGTTTTGAAATTTAAGCTTATATTTAAGCTTGTGCAAAGCTTTTAGTTAAATCAAGCAAACAGGGGCTCAATAGCTCTCTTTGAAAATAGATCTTAACAAGCTCTTTTTGAGCATTAATTTTTGAGTTTAAGTTGTATTGTCTTTATTAAAGTTGTTTAAAAACTTATAATATTTAGTTTTTAGCTTTTGGTTTTTAAGATTTTCAAAAAAATAAAAAAATAGCAAAAAGGGGTGTTTGCCAACCTCGAACCCACGACCTCACTCTTATAAACCCAACACCTTAACACTTTGCTACAATAGCTCATCCGTTATCTTTTCCTTTCATTAAATACTTATACACATTTTCATTTCTTTTTATTAATAAGCCAGTAGATTATTATAGGCTTTTGAGCTTATTCTTGTACGCTGTGTTACTCTTTTAAATTTCTTGTGTTCTTTTTTAGGTTTTAGACTTTTCTATTTTCCAAAATTTTTTCTCTTCATTTTATAATTACTAGGATTTGCGTAGGTTTAAATTTTCAATAATACATAAATAAAACATAGAAAATAGTTTCAGATATATTCATAAAAAAAATAGGTTTTTAGTTTTAGATTAAAATAGATTTAGTTTACATTATAAAAAAAATCTTTTTCACCACAGTTTAGGATTTTTAATTTTTTATTTTTGAGTTTTAATTTTAGTTTCATAAATAGGATTTTAATTTTAAAAATAGTTTTCTGAGTTTTTATGTTATTTTTAGACTTTATAAGTTTTTTAAAAATCATTTTTTCTAAATTTTAGTAACTTAATTTGCAATTTTTAAGGATTTAAATTAGATAGAATTAGTTTTTAATTCATAATAAATTCAAAAAATAATCAAAAAAGGTTTTTCTTTTTCTTAAATTTTTCTTTTGTTGATATTTAGGTTTAGAAGTTAGTTTGAATTTTTAGGGAGTTAATTTAGTGAAACTTGCTTAATTGTCGGCGTTTTTATTTGTTTCTCGTTATTGTTAAGTGTTACTTGTTTTTATTGATTGATTTTTAAGTGTGCTTTTAATTAGTAGTTATAGAAAAACCAAATCATTCTTCGACCATTCATATCAATATCCTAATATCAAGCGAGGTTTCAATTTCTCAATAATATTGTGTGGAGAAAAACGAAACGGGTTATCATATTTCCGGAAAAACATACGTATGATTATATATTATAAAAAAGCACTTGGGACACAACTGAGCTCAAAACAGACAATGAGACAACTTTGAGCTTATTTTTAAGCTAGCTATTGGAACCTTATGGCAATCTAGCTTATACCTACTTAAAGCTCAGCTTATAAGCTACTCTAAACAACAAACAAAAAGCATTTTGAATTTCAAATAAGCAGTGAAAAAGTACAATGAAAAGGCTACTAATGTTGTTTTTGATGTTTTTGGTTTTTCTATAAAAAGTTAAAATAAGCTAATCCCGACTCTATTAAGCTAATGAATAACTAAATATTAATCTAATAAGCAAGTTTAAATAGAAATCAAGCAAACACTACAAAATATAAGCTAGAAATCACAAATAAGCTTTTGAGGGAAACTGTTAACCAAACAGCCCTTAAGGGCAACTTTTAGCTTATTTTTCAATAAGCTAAAGGATCCTTATGGACTTTTGGCTTATTACACTAAAAAGAGGACCTATAATACTACTTAAAACATTAGTTGAAAAACATTTTAAAATCCAATTGATCAAAGAAAAAGCTAATGGAAAACTGCTTATTAACTCAGTAGGAACTGATTTTACTTTTGATTTTTCAAAAGACAAATTGTAATTTTTAAGCTTAAAAATAAATGACTAGATGAACTTTTAAAGATAAAATAAGCTGAAACAGATTGAAATTACCCTACAAACTACTTATATTCTAAGAATTAAGCCCTAATAACTATTATTACCCTATGAATTTTAAGCTAGAAAATAGCTATTAGGCAATTTTCTCTATCTGATGCAAATGACACTAGATGACTAAACTTTAAAGTTAACAAAAGAAGAACTCAAAGCTTGTTCCTAACACCTAAAGATCACTTAACCAAGAGCAAATGAAGCAGTGTAAACACCTAGAACATACTTATACTAAAAATGCATTTTAAACTAGATTAATGGTGACAGATTCAAATTAACAACTAGCAAACTTAATAAAAACTAGATTAAGCCTAACTAAGCTCACAAATCCTACACTTATATACTCAAATATGAGATTTAAACTGAAAACTAAGGACCAATTGGCCTCAAGCAGTACTAACTTGAGTTAGTACTGCTTGACCCAAACACTCCTTAATTTTACTCAAGTCCATATTTAGCTTATTAAAATAAGAATTATTGATCAAAGTCTAAATACCAGATATCAATAATCTTCTAACAAACATAATAAGCAAATTTAAACTACTGAATAAGCAGAAATGATAAGCTACAAGATTATGCTAATATTTTTGTATTTTTGACAGTTTTTATATCATAACAAGCAAACTAAAATCTAAGTTAACTAATGAACTTATTAAGCATTAAACAACAAATATAAGCAGAGATAAGCTAATTGAAATAGTAATAAGCCACAATAAATAGATTAAACTAATTATGCAGATTTAAAGCTAGAAAATGAAAATGTAGACTTACAAGGGCCTTTGCACAAACAAGGCTTTCAAATGCTCTTAGAGCTTATTCAACGAGCTCCAGCTTATCCTAGGATAAGCTGGTGAGGTCTTGGGAGCCCATCCAATACTGGCTTCCCTTCCACAAGTAAGCTGAGGTGAATTTGGAGTGGTTTTTGAGTAAGAAAAGCTCAACTAAGCTTTTGAGAGCTTAGTTGAGTAAATAGCCAGCTTAAGATGAGATTTAGACAGATTATTAAGAGCTATTTGATCTATTAAGAACTTATTAAACCATATTGCTTATTAAGTAAAACAGAATTCTACACAAGATTAGAAATAAACTTCAAATTTTATTAATGAAAACAGATTACAAAGCTTTTAAATGAAGATTACAAGGATTGAAAACAATAAGCTGAAAGTTACATTTATCTAAAAATTACAAAAAATTACACTAAGCTACACTAATACTACTCCTAGATGATCCTTTGTGAGTGAGAGAGGTCTTGTATTTATAGGCCTGGAGAGAAGGATCTAGACCTCTACACACGCTCCTCTTGAACTCTAATCTTGGCCCTTTATTCCTTGCAATCATTGGATGCCCTCTTGTAACCGTTGGATTGATTTTTGTCACACGGATTGCCAAGCTGGCAATCCTACATCTTTGGAGCTCTTGTGCTTCTTTTGGCCTTTCTTTAGTGTAAAATCCCATCTTTTGGTTTGTTTGTTTGGATGACCACGTGTCATTCTTGTTGTCAGCTTGACCAATCACAACCCTTTGGTGACGTTTTGTTTTGCCAAGCTGTGGCTTGGTACTAAGCATCTTGTGGATAAGTGAAAGGAGTGGGTTAACTGGATTTTAAATGGGTAACTTTGAGGGTGAAAAATTAGGGAAGACGGTGAACAGTAAAACTATTTTTCCCGTCCCCTAATTTTATTCATTTTCGTTTGACTGAGGGTTTAAAAAGGGTTGACCTAGGCTCGGGGTATTGGGCCATAGGATTTATAAAAGAATTGGGCCGGTTAAGGGGTTTAAGGGTTTTAGTTATTACGAGTTAACGACCGTTAGTTTCTTAATAAAAGAGGACTAACGGTGTTAGTGATTTAGGGTTTTGGTGAAATTTAATTTAACATTAAAGGTTATTTGGGTATTTTGAGGGTCTTGTCTTTTTGTGGGTTGACCAATGTTGACTTTGTTGACCTTTGCTAGAAACTCTCGGCTCTTGTACATTCTATCCGTTCCCGTGTTCGTGTTTGTCCGGTTTTGACCGTTTTCTTGTAATTTTTGCAATATCCGTACCTACACATCACAAATGACAAAACAAGCAATATACAAGCATAATTTGCACAATTTGATCATTTAAGGGCCATTTTTTGGTATAAAAAGGATATGTGATTTCTCACATATCAATATCCTTTTCGTGTTTTGATTTGTTAAGGTCACCATTTTGTTGTAAACAAGATGGAGATAAGCTAAGATCTTGAGTTGTTTTCGAGTCTTGATATGAGATAGAAATGAGTTGAGGTTGATTATATGAAGGTGAAAGGATTTAGAATAGTTTAGATTTATTGGTGGCTGTTTGATGTTGGATTTGAGTTGTGATGTTGAATGATTGTGATTGCGATTGTATCAAATTTGTGCTTCTCTCAGTTTTTGGTTTAGATCGAGTTTGTTGAGTTGATTCACCTGATTTGTAGATCTGTTGTAAACTCGGTTGTCGAGGTTCATTCTCAGAATCAAATTTGTAACTTTTCTTTAAACATTGTAAATGATTATTTGTTGTAGATCTGAATAGTGTAAAAATCATTCTCTGAACAATTTTTGGACACTAAGTCGGAAACTCTGAATAAGCAGTTAGAGTTCCGAGTTTGATCATAACTTCCGAGATTAACTGTTGACCAAAGTCAATGTCGAATTTTGACCATTCCGAATTTGTGAAATCAGCAGTTTATATCGAAATTTCATCTAAAACAACGAACTGATTCTGACCAATCGAGTTTGAACACATCTTACGATAAAACCGTAAGCAGTCAAACTCGATCAAGTCAAACATATCGAAAATAACACAAACCGATGTAACAATCTGAAGTTATAACCAATCTACTATATGACTGAATCGAAATTGTATAGGCTGACAGCATACAAATCAGAACCGAATAAGCTGTACACATCAGAACTGGACTGAATAAGCTCTAAATAAGCCGAAACTTTACCGAATAAGCTCAAATAAGCTGCAAATTAAGCTTATCAGAATAAGCTAAACATCACGAATCGCCTGTGCAGCTCTGATACCACTTGTAAGGTTTCTCGATTTACGATCTCGGGAGGTCAGGGATGATGGAAATATATAAAAGCCATTTTAGAGAGAGGAAGCACTTTATTATTGAATGATTAGTGAAATTACAATTATGAGGTTCACCCCTCTAAGGAAGATTAGAGGGGGTATTTATAGTCTAAACACAATCCATCTTTAGGCTAATTACATTTCTAGTCCTTGTGTTTAAGACTATATAGAAACTAATGTAAATTCCATATAGACACCATATTTTTAATCCTAACAGAATCCATGGTTATTTGGAGTCGAATCAATCAAGACAAAATCACTTAGCTGTTATGTTTCGTTATTTTGTTTACATAAGATGAAGAGGTGGCGTCTTGGTTGAGATGACTGATAAGAGTTTAATTGGTTTAGATGTGTCTTTGGGAGGATATATGTGGGGGCGATGGAATTAATACTGTTAATTAGGGTTAACAAATGAATCTAGGGTTTGCTATCCCTAATTATAGGGAATTGATACTGGATATGATTCAATTGTTGGTCCAGACGAGTGTTGGGCTGGTATATGATTTAATTGTTGGGCCAGACGAGTATTCACAAAAACCTTGGGCCAAGACTTTATGTTATGAAGTGAACCAGGTATAACTTGTACAAGAGAGGCCTGGGTTTTTATTATATTGGGCCGTTATTGGATTATATCGAGTATTAAAACACGATCATGACAAGTTGAACTAGACCATGTAGATTCATTACCGACAATTCAAAATAACATTTGTGCTAGTTTAACGACATTCTCGAACAATAACACAACAAACACGATGCATAACACTAAAATGATCTGAATAAAATTCACTAAAATGATAAATGGCTAAAGATTCGGATTACGATGACAAGTGATCACGAAGTTGATTTGGGATCCCTTATTTAAGATTGAAGTTGGGTTTCACGAAGGCGTCTACTTATTTCATCATCGAGACTTCATTTGACTTTCTACCCCTTTTCTTCAAACCTAATCTATCGATTGATGACTTGCTTGAACGCATACAGCTATGATTGAGACTTGGATTATCTAGTTATTTCCTGATGTAAGGAGTTACATTGTAGTGCTCACGGGTTATAACTATCACTTAAAGAAGTTACGTTGTAGTACTCAGTGTCCCACGCAGATGTCGATGTGGATAATTTCAAGAGGTGATGTACTTCTTATACTTTTAGGACTGGGGTATAGAGTACTTAAAGATTTAATCTTGCACCGTTCTTTAAACAACAACAGTGCAAGCTTAAGTAACAAATTTGGGGATTTTACTTCATTTTCAAGTTTGGTATATCGAGTTTACTTCACCAAGTGATCACAACAATAGCTGACAGAATACGAGGTTGGTAAGTAAGCCAGAGAGTTTAAAGGTTGAGATGTAATCAGCAATTCTCATAGGATATTTTTGTGCTATTCCAAGACAATGGTACTTCACAATCTAAGCAATATTCTCAAAGTTCTTCAATGACCTTCATATACAAGACCTTGATTATACCAAGTTTTCTTGATTCTTGCTTCATCTCCTACTACGGTTTCTAAAGTCAAGAGGGTAATGGTTCATTTGGATTTCAAGACTTGTGCTTCAGACAAGAACTTCTCGAGTATATGGACATACACGACAATGATGCTTCCGAGAGTTCGCAACCATCATGGGGGGAAATGTGTACATCCAATACTTAGTTGACTTTGATGTTACTAGGTCAACTTCCAGGGGGAAGTAGTGTATACTACTTTACTTAGTATGGTTTGTGAAGTATTATGCATACGTGAGAAGAATTGTTGCTGATTTCTCGCATATACCCCCGAACGAATATTCACCAAGACCCAATGACAAGTAGCAGTAGTATTTGGTGTGGTTTTTCTTCTACAAAATTCCATTATGCACGTCAATGACATATAGAAGATGGTTGAAGCTACATAAAAGTTTTAGAATCTGCTCAAGATAGGGATGTTGGTTTGGGGGAAAGTTGATTCAGAAACTTTGCCAAAAAGAAGTCTAAGAAGAAAGCTTTTCAAGACATGTTGCATGAATTGGGGGGAAGTTAATCCAACTCATGCATACTACAATGGTTCTTGTACAAGTAAAGACACTGAAGATCCAAGCTGGAGTACAAGTTTCAAGACCAGGAGAACTCAGAAGACATCTTTAGCTTTGGAAGACTTTATTTGTGTTGTATTTGTACCTGATAGAAACATTGTAAGTAATTTCGTATGTCCACATATTGGGGAAAATTGTTAGCCTTAAAATATGTTGACTTATTCGGAAATTACATTATTAATCAATTATTGCAAGACGTCACAGGAGCTAGAATGTTAATTAAGAATAGTTTCCCATTGTCTTGACCTATAAATACCCCCATCCATACTTCCAAGGGAGGGGTGAGATTCATTGATTATCTC
Organism: Tanacetum coccineum; assembly: GCA_026074375.1. NCBI lineage: Eukaryota > Viridiplantae > Streptophyta > Magnoliopsida > Asterales > Asteraceae > Tanacetum > Tanacetum coccineum. The sequence goes on along the minus strand of BQNB010014019.1, from coordinate 22,954 downwards.
ATTATGTGTGGTACTTTCTCTCTTTAGAAAACACACATCTTTCCTTTTTCTCTCTCTAAATAATAATATGGCTAAGTTCTTGTTTAATCCTCCCCGACCTCCGGATCTAGTTTAGCTGGTGATCTCTTATTACTTACAAAAGGGCACTTATTTCCGACTAAAGTGAAGGTCCTACCTGTAGGTTTCTAACTATATCCAGTTTCATTGAACACCTTACCCATAGGTTTCCATACTTTTCTGATTTTATTTCTTTTAGATTTAGATTTAGAACGCACATTCACATAATCAATAACACACATATCATGATTAGCATCAAACAAACATTTGTTATAGATAGCACAAATAGATTCAAACTTAGCATCTCTCACAGAATGCTTAACATGCGTATTACTGATAGGTTCAGAAACAGAATTCATCTTATTCAAACTAGATTTAACTTTCCTAGGGTGTTATTCTACTGTATTCTTTTGATTGCTACTTTGTGTGGCGCAAATTCCGAATTTTTATATGTTGGATGGTGAGTTGGGTTTGCCTGAAGCATTGATCCGCTAGCACAATAGTGGTTGTTACTCTTTTAGAAGTCACAAGGGTTTTTTTTTTTTTTTTTTTTTTGTTAGAATCTTGGTTCGTAGAGAATCAGTATGCTTGCGAATGTTGCTTGAAGATGTGACAGGTTCAGCAAACCTAAATTTTTTGTCCTTGTTCATTAGTGTGACAACAACTAATTTCTCAGTAGGTTTCGTTAAACTAGGGCATGTCTTAGAGACATAGACTAACAATTCATGAACGCGTTTTGTAAACATGCAAGCAGATTCTAATAAAGATTCACTAGGATTTTGTTTTCCAGCGCATTCTACAAGTCCACGAAGGGTGTTAGTATTTTCTATAGTCTTCTCAAGATAAACTCATGGGCATCCTTATTGTTCTTAAGTCTATGAGAAATAGGTTCTATGTCTAGCTTAAACATTCCTAGAGCAATAGTGGCACTAGGTTTAGAAACATCGGTATTGACAACATTTTTCTCCTTTAACTTTCCGTAATTCATTTTTCAATGTTGCAATAGCAAAAACCTAAATCGTTGCCTTAGATATAATTATTAAGCCCGTAAACCTTTTTCTTTCATTTTGACCCAATTCAAGAGTAAACGTATGATCCAAGCACCTTAATGATCTCACCTCCTTCACTACCCAAGTAGCTTACAAGACCATCTCTCAATTCCTTGGTGACCATAAATTGAGCCACATCTCCCTCTTTTTGCTCTATATAAGCCACGGCCACACAAACACCCTTAGCATCTTCCACATTGCAATCCTTACTTAAACTATCCCTTCATGACTCATACCATAACACACCTCATCAACTCCTAGCTACTACACATTGTCCAAGACTTGTCCATTAAGTTTCCTTGGTCCCTAAGGGTGGTTCTCACCTATATAAAGGGTGTAAACCCTTCATTCTAACTCATCCCCCACATCTTCTTTCTATAACCCACAATAGCAGCAAATCTCTGCTCAAGAAGGTCCTAAGAAGTCCCAAGACCATAAGTGAAGCAAAGAAACCAAGAAAAGAAGCCCCAGAGTTGTTATTTAAGGCGTACGAAGCTAAAAGTCCCCATTTTGACCCATTTCCAAGCTATAAGCTCAAAACTAGGTTCCATAAGCTCACATTTTGTTTTCATACCCTTATAATGTTCATATGATCATAAATATACACTTGTTAAAAGCTTTGAACTCAAAATCAACTTGTTATAAGGTTTTGATCCAAAACAAACCTACGAAACCCTAATTTCATGTTTTTATGTAATCTATAAGGTAAAATTGTAAACTATTGTTATAATCTATCCTAATAAGCTTATCTAACATTATAATAAGTACTTTGTTAAGTCTTGAAAGAATTTGAATTAAAATCCTACGCGTTTTTGTTTTAAAACCCTAATTCGACCCGTTTTGATTTCTAGCTTAACGAATCATTATTTTAAACTTTTGTTACGTTAAACATTCATATTTTAGCTTATATTAATAAGCTATCACCTAAAAATATCATTTGGAATCTTAAAATAAGCTTGCATGACGTTCTGGATTTGTTTTGCAAAAGTATTCCATGCAAGGGGTATATATCGTAACTTTCTGAAACTTATAACTAAAAGGGCTGAAAATGTTATTTTATCAAAGTTATAACTATAGGGTTCTATTATGTCACTTTCCAAAGTACAAGGTTTACTTTTTACATCTTTTAAACTAGAAGGACCAAACTTGTAAAAGTGCAAACTCCAAGGGTATATTTTACCATTTTTCATTCTTAAGGGTCTAAAATGTAACATTTTGAAAAAGTATAAAAATATGTTCAAAACATTATAAAGCATAACTTTAATTAACATTTTTCGTGCTTATCATTTCCAGATATTGATCAAAACGCTTAAAACCAATTATGTTATAACTATTATATAATTCATCATCGATATGCTTTTAAAAATCATGTCTCGAATCTATATCGTATCACAATACTAGGGAGCTTCATATTAAGGGGTTTTATCTTGGTATTACATTCTGACTGAGTTGTTGGGTTTACGATTTAAAGTGCCCTAGCTCCTCAAACGTTTACTAAATGACCTCTGAATTATGATGGCCCGAACGGTGATACAATACTCCATAACAATTCAATCAAAGATGATATTCATTATAATGTAAAACATATTCAATCAAACTAAGACTTGACATATTACCTCAGGTTGCGTGTGACGAAGCCGTTACTTTCATTCCATATACCTTTGCTATCAATCACATTTCCCTATACTGTTAAGGTGAGTTCATAGCCTCGCATTTCAATCTTTCAAATGTTTTATAAACCCGCAAGGGGGATACATGCTATAAACCATGAATGCAATTATTTTCTGTATGATGTCCTGATTTATTATTGCCTAAGTAACTATTTTACCTTTAAGTCCCCAATATCATGAACCATTAATTACTCTACGGAGTGAGCGCGAATGTTGTGAATAGATCTATTTGGGATTGGCCTCTCCGTTAGTGTACCCAGTTATACCGGTAACCAATTGCACACCATTAGAATATAACTACGGGTGTTTTGGCAAAGGCACCCGTTGGGGCTATAACGTATCAAATATATCCCAAGGCTTCGGATTCATAAGCTAATGGCAATAATATTTGTTTTATAACAACGTAACCCAATATCGAATTTGCATTCAAATTATTTAACTTAAACCTATGAATATCACTCAACCTTTGTGTTGACTTTTTAGCATGTTTTATCTCAGGTAATTAAGCAACAAAATTATCGCGACAGGGCAAGTGGAAAGGTCTTGACAGATGGATAATTCCATGTTCACCCCCAAATGTTATCATTCAACTTCTGTGTTTTGATTTTGCGGACCTTATAGTTTGTTAACCATATCCAACCCCCCCCTTGATGAAAATAATGAATGATAACTAAATTTTAAAAAACATCTCTTTTGATTCGTTTTCTATGATTATGACTATTGTACCTTGAAGTAATACCCCAGATTAGCTTCCGCTGCTATATGTAAAAATGGGGGTGTTACAGATTTGGTATCAAGAGCCACGTTATAGAGAACAAGGTTGAAACCTTAACTATAACTACTTTTCTTTTTCCATCCAAGAAAGTCCTCTAAGCCGCTACATCTTCCGAAATAGTATGTAAAGATACATAACTATTATATTACTAAATAAATAACTTATGTTATTTACTGCTGGGTTGTTAAACAGAACTATGTCTTCTCCCGACCATCCTACTTCTAATATGGAGGATGCCTTTTCCTCAAACTTCCCAAACTATCTTTCCTACTGGTTCTCCGATTATATCCGACTTCATCGCGGGAATAAACTTACCTTCTAGCTCTTTCCAACTCATTTAAGAATTGTCCCTCTAGCCTTCACCAAACTCTTTCATTATTTCATTGATTGATCCCTACCTGAAGCCTTTGCAAGACTTTTATACTGAAAAATCACCTATCCTGCCTCCAACTATCATACTCCATCTTTAATACCTAATCTCATCGCCTCCCTCCTTTTCGCTACCCTCCCACAAAGCCCCCACCACCAAGCGCTCAGATCATCATTCATTCTCCACCTCTTCCTTAACCTCTTGACATTTCGCAGTTAGCCGTGGCAAAGCACTCACAACGGCCTAAAGCACCCTTGTCTCCTCCAGCAGAGTCTTAAGGACAACAAATCACGACTCCCCGAACTCCTCTCGCATCCCCTTACTACTTCTCGGAGAACCTACTATCATCACGATCCGCTTGCTGCTGCATCATCCTTGCCCTCCTCCGCTCCCTCCCCCTCCTGCCTCCCGCCCCGCACGCTCCCACGGTCATCGTTCCCATACGGCCCCCCGCCCCCCTCGAAGTAATCATCCAATAAGATTTCAATATTTTGGAAGCTGAACTTCAACAAGCTCGTGGCCCAAACTTTTACCAAACTCTAGAGCTCCCTAACTATCCCCCCCCCCCCCCCCCCCCCCCCCCCCCCCCCCCCCCCCCTTTATCAAAAATCAAATAGAAGTAGTAACTATAAGATTTCTCTAGAACGCTTTAGAATTATTGTAATAGAGACATTATCAACGACAATGCAGATCGGTTACCAATCACGAATATGAAATATAGAAAATCTCCAAGACTCCATCAACGAACTCAAGAACCGTATGGAATAATCATCCAACTACTAGCTTAGATTCCAGTATTAGCTTTTAACCTAGCCACGGGATGTGTGGTATAAATAAAAACACTTGTCAAATCTTGACTATGTATAGTACTAAGGCAAGTTGTTCTTAATACAAAGGCAATCCCGTTATATACTTTGTTGTTTCACCAATCTATTCATTTCATCTCATCATCATTCATCCTTCATCATATGCATCATTATTCACCATAATCATACCGCAACCTCTAGAAAATAATGCTAACAAATACCTGACTTTGTTAGTATTTATGGTTTCAATATTGTTATTGCTAAAATGCTTAAAGTTCAAAAATAATCTAAAATATTTCATTTTAAGCATTTTATCTTAAGCATAACATTGTAAAACTTGTATTCTTATTACGTGTTGTCTTTTGTTGATAGAATGCCTCCCAAAAGGACGTCAACATCTGAAGCACCGGCCATGACTCAAGATGCCATTAGAAAACTAGTTGCTGACAGTGTTACTGCGGCTCTAGAAGCACAAGCTGCAACAATGGCAAATGCTAATAATCCCAACAGGAACACCGGTCCTACTAGGACCCCTGTAGTAAAAATGGGAAACTATAAAGAGTTCATCAGCTGTCAACCTTTCTACTTTAATGGTAAGGAAGGAGCAGTTGGCCTTATCCGCTGGTTTGAACAAACCGAATCAGTATTCTCTCGTAGCAGATGTGCTGAAGAAAAGAAAGTAACATTTGCTACTGGTACTCTAACTGACGATGCCTTGTCCTGGTGGAATGCATATGCCCAGCCTATGGGAGTAGAGCAAGCCAATCAAATCACTTGGACTGAGTTAAAAAGGCTTCTGACGAACAAGTATTTCCCCCGGATTGAAATCAGAAAAATGGAAGAAGAACTTTACAATCTGATTGTAAACGGAAATGATCTTAAACCTTATGTTAGAAGATTCCAAGAATTAACAGTTCTATGCTCGAACATGGTGCCAAACACCGAGAAACTCTTGGAAATTTTCATCGGTCGAAGCATTGAAAGAAATGTTACTGCCTCTAAACCTCAAACTTTAGAGGAAGCGATTAACATAGCCTAAAGGCTAATGGATCAAGTAACTAAACATACTCCAATGCAAGTATCAAGTGACAACAAACGAAAGTTTGACGACAGAAGAACTTTCAACAACAACTCCCGCAGCAACAACAACTACAGTAACACCAACACCAACAATCGCTACAACAATCACCAACTACAAAAAAATCGAAGGCAAGAAGCTGTTAGAGCTTATGCTGTTACTCCATCTGGAAACAATAGGTATGCCAGAGATCTCCCATTATGCAAGAGATGTAATCTCCATCACACCGAACCTTGTACTGGCAAATGTAATATTTGCAATAAGGTGGGCCATTTGACTAAGAACTGCCGAAACAAAAAGCCAGCCACTAGAAGTAATCAACTACCAGTGACAGTTGTTTGTCATGCCTGTGGAGAAAAAGGGCATTATACAAATCAGTGCCGAAAGACCAACATTAATGGCCAGGGAAGAGCCTACATGCTAAGAGATAATATGCTCATCAAGACTCGAACGTGGTTACTGGTACGTTTCTTCTAAATCAGCATTTAGCCAAAGTATTGTTTGACTCTGGAGCTGATAGAAGCTTTATATCCATATCTCTTGCCTCTAAGCTAAATAATCCGTCTATTACAATATATACCTTTTATGATATCGAAATGGCTGATGGAAACTTAGTAAGCACAAACACTATTATCAAAGGTTGCACTCTAACTTTGTTAGATCAACCTTTTGAAATCGATCTCATGCCAATTAAACTCGATAGTTTCGACGTTGTCATCGGTATGGACTGGTTGTCCAAGTATCATGCCAAAATTCTCTGTGACGAGAAAGTCGTTCACATTCCTATCAACGGTGAAACTCTAATCGTTCGAGGTAATCAAAGTAAAACTCGACTAAATCTCATATCCTGTATAAAAACCGAAAGGTATATATCTCGAGGTTGTCAAGTTTTCATGATTCAAGTAATGGAAAAGAAATCAGACGAGAAAAGACTAGAAGATATCCCCGTAGTCAAAGAATTTTCAGATGTTTTTCCTGAAGATCTACCTGGTCTTCCTCCCGTTCGCCAAGTAGAGTTCCAAATCGACTTAATCTTATAGGTTGGTGATATGTGAGAATACACATATCATTTGTATACCAAAAATGTCCCTAAAAAGATAAAATTATGCATAAAATGCTTGTATATTGCTTGTTTTGTCTTTGTGATTGTGTAGGTACAGATATTGCAAAAATCTCAAGAAAATAGTCAAAACCGGACAAACACGGACACGAGAACAGATAGAGTGCACAAGATCCAGGGATTTGATAGCAAGAAGGGTCAAAAAGTTAACCCTTGGTCAAAGCTTGGTCAAACAAAAAATGCCAAAACCCTCAAAATACCACAAAAGCCCTAAATGTTAAACCTAATTTTACCAAAAGTCCCTAAAGCCCTAACAACCGTTATCTCTTTTTATAAAAAGATAACGGTCATTATCTTTCTATAAAAACCCAAACAAACAGCCCCGGTCCAACCTATTTGATATAAAAAGGCCCAAGTCAAACCCCCAACCCACCCGAGTCAAACTCCTCTTATTCAGTTAAAAAAGGCGGGTAATAACTTGTTATTGTTCATCGTCGTCTTCGTGAATTAACCTACCTCAAAAACAAAGGGTTAATTCAAATTAACAGCGTGGATTAGTAATTCAAGCAACAAGTAGTGATGTGGCACAAAGAAACGTCATTCAAGCTCCTCATTGGTCCAATCCTACAAAGAGTGGCACGCGGCTAATGGGAAGAAGCACACCAATCAATGAAATTTGCATTAAAACAAGTGCAAAAGAAGCACAGAGGTCTGACACACAGAATGCTATGTTGGCAATCCATATGCTCACTCAATCAATCCAACGGTCATAAGGATGGATCCAATGATAGGCAAAGAATCAAGGTACGAGATTACAAGGAGCGTGTAACAGACTCAAGGCCTAAAAGCTTCATCTTAGCTCTATAAAAGCAGACCTCATCACACACATTCGGGAGCTAGCTAGTTTTTCATTTTTTTCAGCTTATTAAATTTTAGCTGTTTCTTTCAAAATGTTTTAGCTTAATGTTAGCTTAATGTAATTTCTTTTTCAGTATTGTAATCAGCTATTATATTAATACAATTTAAGTTTCCTTAATAAGCTCTTACTTTTCTAAAGCTCACTTTTATTCAAATTCGTTTAATAAGCTGTTAATGTTACATAAACTTCTAATAAGCTCATCTTAAGATCTCTGAGTCTATAAGCTTAGATTGAGCTCAAATTAGTAATCTAATCTACTCAAACCTTAATAATCAGCTTAAAACCTTTGCTATATAGATTTTGAGCCTTGGATGATAAGCTTGCAAGGGAAGAACTTATGGGACCTTTACTAGCTTATCCTAGTGATAAGCTAGAGCATGAAAAAGCTCTTTAAGCAAATCAAGCCTTTGTTTAGCTAAGGCTCTTGTAAGTCTTCTTTAAATTTCAAGTCTCTTAGCTTAATAATTGCATTTGCTTATGTTCAGCTTATTACTTACTTATTAGTGCTTAAATCTGTGTTATTATGCTTATTATGAATGTTTGAATAACTGTTATTGAGTTCTATAGCTTAGATCTTTAAATCTGTCAAAAACCAAAAAAAAATCGCATTAGTTTAATCATTATTGTTTTATCTGATTTTTGTGTTTAAGAATGATAAGTAGTTGTGTTATAAGCTTTTAAACATCTGGTATTCAAGATTTGTTCATTATATTTCATTTTCATAAGCTCAAATGAATTTTCATGAAAATAAGGGGGTGTTTGGCACAGTGTTTTCTTTGACTTTTAAAATTGATTTTGATCTTCATTTGTAGGCTTGTAAATTGGATTTTAAATAGATTATTAGGTTTTATCAAGAGTTCATTTTAGTTTCTAGATTATATTTGAATTTGTGAGCTTATAGTCAGTCATAGTAGCAAATTTTAGCTTGATTAGTTTCTAGCTGGTATAAGTGCTTTTATTACTCTTAGTTTTGTGCTATAAATATGTCAAAACAAGTTCATTAGGTCTGCATTTATTAGTTTTAAACTTTGGTAATTTTGTGCTTTTATTACATTAGCAGTTTTAAAAGACTAAAGTTGCTTTTTAAAGTTTAATTTTCAGAAGGTAGAAATTATAATTAGGTTTTGATTTTTTAGCACACTAATAGCTTTCAGGTCATAGTTAATCTGTCTCAACTTAGATTTCAAAATCGCGCGGTCGAGGTTAAGTAGCTTAAATTTAGTCTGCAAATTAGCTTATAGAAATTAAAAATCAAAAATAGCTTTCTAAGAACAGATCTTAATTTAGATCATTTGATTCTGATCTTTGAAATATAGTAGTTGAATTTATTATTTGGATTTGTAGTTTACCATTAGGACAATTAGTTTTCAAAAGCTCAGCTTCTGTGGTGGCTTATTAGAGATTATAGCTTATCTTGATTTTGAGTTTAAGTTGGGTATTTCTGAACCTTGCTCTTTTTATCCTAAGATTCAGTAGCTTAAAAGTGATGGTAGGTTAATAAGCTTGTTAAAATCAGTTCATATACATAATAAGCTTTCTAGAACAGCTTTTAGTCTGAAATTTGAGCTTAAAGTGAGCTTGTTCTACTCCATTTAAGTGAAAATTAGCTTTTGGCTTTTTAAAGCCATGTTTCTGTGACAGCTTATTTCAAGAGCTGTTTTTGTGCTTATTTTTAGGATTCAGCTTATAGTTGTTTTATTAAAGTTGTTCAAAAAAGTCTCCTCTACAACTTTCGTGTTTTGAGTTTTCAAAAATAAAAAAAACAAAAAAACCAAAAGAGCTAGGCATGGGATTTGAACCCGGGACCTCTACCACCTTCACCAAGTGTTTTAACACACACACTCACTACCACCTTCACAAAATTTATTATTTGTATACGTTTTAACCTTTTTAGTTTAATAAGTTGTTTTAGCTTATTACACAGCTTATTCGATAAGCTGTGTTTCCCAACTTATTTTTCCTAGATTCCTTATTGTTCAAGCTATTTTCTATAATTTTTTCAGAATTTTTATATTTAGTTTAGTATTTTTATTAAAAACTTAAAAAAATCATAAAAAATAGAAAAATAATCAAAAAAATATAATTCTCATTCTTTCTCTGGCTATTTTTTCCTCTCGCCCCCTCCCTCACTGTTCCCAGCCGCTTATAGGCATCATTATTAGTTTGCATTTCCCGCTTGGGTTAAAAATCTGCCAACACCTTACTTCATAGTTTTAAAGAACGGGTTCTACGTTCTAAGTTCCACATTTTTCTGTGTTTTTAGCTCTATTCAATTCCGTTTTTGTTTCTAGTTTTCTTTTGAACTTACTTTTTAGTAATTTAGAGTCCTTAAAAGAGAAAAATTCATTTTAGGTGTATTTTGGAAATTTAAGATTTTATCACCTTTTTGGTTTTATTTCCCGATTTGACGTTTTTTAGTTAAAGTTTAATTTACGTTAATTAATGTTTAGTTTCAATTGTACTTTATTTGCTCACTTTTAGGATTTTGCGAAAACAAATCTTCCTGTTGAACCAATTCAAAATCATTGTCCTCCAACAATAAACGTTGGTATAATTTCATAAATCTTGAGGAATACGATCCCGGTTATTCATCTTACACGGTTATTATACGTATATTAAACAAACGTGGTCTCAATTTCATAAATCTTCGAGGAATACGACCCGGTAATCACTTACCGGTAAATATACGTATTATTATATATAATTGTGAGAATTTTCCTTTCTTCCTTTGTCCTCAAGGGTAGTTTGGTAATTTCATATCTATTATATTATTTTACGTGTATAAAACTTTACGCAATCAAGTTTTTGGCGCCGCTGCCGGGGATTTGTGATTAAGATTCTTTCGTTTGAAGTTTGTCGATCGTGATTTGGAGAACCTTTCGTCTTCGAAAGTTACGCTTTTAAGAAAATCAAAAATTAAAAAAAAATTATTAAAAATATAAAAAGTAAAAAAATATTTTTCTTTTCTTTTTAGTATAAGTAGAAGTTTAAAAACAAAAAAAAAGACAAAAATATTTGCTCTTCCGAATTTTCCGATTCTTCTCGTTAATTTGTGAATATAAAAAGTTACAAAGTTGGTAAAAGAACACCAACAAATAATACCTTCAATTGAGGTATTATCCATTAATAAGTTCCCGAACCAAAGATTAAAAAATTTACCGTTTGTGTCACTTACGAAAAAGGCGCACCTCTTTTGTAAAATTTATTTTACTTAAGAGAGTTACCCTAAGTTTGTTGATTATTCGGTAAACAAAAATATTTCCTTTTCTCGTTTCTTTTCTCATTTCATTTGTTTGTTTAGTGCATGCGCACTAGAAATTCCTATTTTCCAAATAATTCAAACGTAACCATTCCGAGACATCGACATAAAGGACGTGCTCTAAACATAGTCGAACCCGAGCTTCGTACTATTGTTGCACCAATGGCGGAACGTACAATGGAAGAGCTACTCCGAGCACCCACGGAAGGGTACGGAGAAGCTATTGTTTTACCAGAAATTAATGCAGATCATTTTGAGATCAAGACGAATTTGCTTTAATTGGTTTAAGCGAATCCATTTTACGGTCATGAGAGTGAAAATCCTCATGCTCATATTAATAGTTTCAAAAGGATTACCTCGACTTTACGATTTAGGAATGTGCCTAACGATGTGATTAAGCTTATGATGTTTCCATATTCGCTCGAGGGAGCCGCTAAAACTTGGTACGAGAAAGAACCACCAAATTCAATCTTGACTTGGGAGGATCTCGTGACCAAATTTGTGAATCAATTTTTCCCTCCTTCGAAAACCACTCACTTAAAGAATGAAATTTCTCGATTTACACAAAAATTTAAAGAGACTTTTAGTGAAGCGTGAGAACGATTTAAGGAGTTGCTTAGAGCTTGTCCCCATCACGGATTTACGAAGTTAACTCAAGTTGATACCTTTTATAACGGTTTAAACGAGAATGAACAAGACTCCTTAAATGCCGCGGCGGGTGGAAATCTTTTGAGTAAGACGACTAGAGAGGCTTTAAACATAATTGAGAATAAATCAAAAGTTTGTTATTCACGAAATAGATCAAATGCTTCTAGGATGAATGCTACTTCTAGTAAAACGGATGAAAGAATTGATAAGCTTGCGGATCAACTTTCGACCTTAGTCGAGATTGTTTCTAAAAAAGTTGTCACTCCCGCTCCGGTTAAAGCGGTTGAGGAAACTTGCGTTACTTGTGGTGGTGCTCATTCTTTGTATAATTGTCCTGCTACCGATAACAATCAAGCTAGTGTTTGTGCGACCACGGGTACTTACAATCAAGTTAACCCTCCAAACAGTGTTAGTAATCAAATGGCACCACCAGGTTTTGCTCCGGTGCAAAACAATGGCCAAAATAGGTTTAATAATCAAGGTCAAGGGAATAATTTTAATCAGGAAAATAATTTTCATGGAAATCAAGGTTTTCAAGCTCAAAATAATCATGCTCCAAATTTTCAAAACCAAGGATTTCAAAACCAACCTTTTCAAGTGCCTAATAATCAAGTTCAACAAGAGATTTCAAATTATTTTTTTAGTTACAAGAGGAATAACGATCAAATGTTGAGGAACATGCAAAATCAAATCAACTCGTTGAAAGGAGACCTTAAGAATGAAATTCAAAACACGATAAAATCTCAACAAGCCGTCATGATGAATCAACAAACTACCTTTCAAAATAATTTGTAAAACATGATTTGTGGATTGTTTCAAAACCAAACCCCAACTTCGAGTACTCTTCCGAGTAATACCATTCCGAACCCAGAGGGTGAGATGAAAGCGATCACTACTCGAAGTGGTGTTGCTTACGAGGGACCCTCGATTCCTACTAATCCTTCTCCTAAAAAGGTAGTGGAACTAGAAACCGAGGAGACAGCGGATAAAGACCAAACAAATTTCCAAGGAAGTACCGCTCAAATCCTACCTCCGGTTATCCCCATTTCTATTTTGGAACTCGATGTTCCGAAGAGTTTGCCTAAAACCACTCCCATTCTGGAATCTGATGTTCCGAAGAGTTTACCTAAGCCAAATATTCCATATCCTTCACGACGTGATGATCAAAAGTCCCGTGACAAAGCTTCGAATCAAATGGAGAAGATCTTATAAATCTTTCAAGATTTACGCTTCGACATTAGTTTCGCGGATGTTTTACTTTTGATGCCAAGATTTGCTCCTACGATTAAGAGTTTGCTCATGAATAAGGAAAAGTTGCTTGAGTTAGCTAAGATATCCTTGAATGAGAACTGCTCGGCGATGCTCCTTAAAAAGATTCTCGAAAAGCTTAGAGATCCCGGCAAGTTTCTTATTCCATGTAATTTCTCGGGAATGGATGTATGTCACGCCTTGGCCGATCTTGGCGCAAGCATAAATCTTATGCCTCTTTCTATTTGTAAAAAGCTTTCTTTACCTGATCTTACACCAACTCGGATGACTTTAGAGTTAGCAGACCGATCAATTACTTATCCTAAAGGACTCACCGAAGACGTTTTTGTCAAAGTTAGGAAATTTCATTTTCCTACCGACTTTGTTGTTGTCGATTTCAAAGCCGATCCTCGTGTACCTCTCATTTTAGGAAGATCCTTTTTAAGAACCAGTGGAGCTTTAATTGATGTGTACAAAGGAGAACTTATTTTAAGGGATGGCAATAAACAAATAATTTTTCATGTCGATGGCACGTCAAAACATCCTCAAAAGCATGTAAACGAGTCAATCAAAATGGTTAATGACACATGCAATGATAGTTTTAAAAGGTTAACCGACGACCCCGCTCTAGTTTGCTTGCCTCTATCGGAAGATGACGACGATGAAAAAGAAAAGCAGGAAGTAAAGAATCTTGCAGAGCCGACAGCTAAACGCCAAACTCGTATCATACCTTGTTTGAAGAATTTTAAAGTTATTCAGAAGGAGAGCATTTTTCATTCAAACAAAGCACCTCAAGTTTCTTTGGTTTTTGCAATCACATCCACCTTACCGTCTATTGAGCCTAAGGATTCTCTCATAATGGGGGACGAGCACCTTAGTACCTTTAGTACTGAGGAAATTGTCCCAATCCCAAGAGAATCCGAGGATACATCCGGGAGTGATAGTAAGAACGTTTTACCTTCGTGTGATGATTTCTCTTCCATCAACGTTCCACGTGATGATTCCGTGACTTTCTCTAACCCTCTTTTCGAATTTCATGTCAATTTCAACTCTAGTGACATAAACCCTCTTTTTAATGAAGTATTAGAGGACATCGAGTGCAAGGATTCCAACCTTGATGAGTCGACTTTCCTAGTTATACCTCTTTCTGATTCTAATAAGGATTAGTGTCTTGCTCCAGGAGACGACATTGAGATTCTACTTCACTATGACCCGTCTACTCGTATTGCATTGTGTTCCAAAGAAAGGTGGAATAACCATTTGTTGCTAAAGAAGAGAATGAATTAATTCCGACACGTTTGAGTATACCGGTGGAGAGTTTTGCATAGACTATAGAAAAATTAAGTGAAGCACTCGAAAAGATCATTTTCCATTGCCTTTTAGGGATCAGATGTTAGAAAGATTAGCCGGAAATGAGTTTTATTGTTTTCTAGATGGATTTTTAGGGTATTTCCAAATACCAATAGATCCCCAAGACCAGGAGAAAACTACTTTCACATGCCCGTATGGAACTTTCGCGTACCGTCGCATGCCATTTGGCTTGTGTAATGCTCCCGGTACTTTTCAACGGTGTATGATGGCCATAAACCATGAATATGAACGAAGAAGACTAAGGAAGTGTTTTATGGATGATTTTCTCAGTTTTTGTGGGGATAGTTTTAGATTCGTGCCTCTCCAATTTAGAAAAGAGCTAAAACATGTGAAGACACGATTTTAGATTCATAATTGGGAGAAGTGCCACTTAAATGTGTAGAGAAAGGAATTGGGTTTAGGCTAAAATTTCAAAGTCAGGAATTGAGGTCGATCGTGCTAAAGTCGATGTTAATTGCTAAGTCTACTCACCCTACTACCTTAAAGGTGTTAGGAGATTTCTTAGGTCATGCAGATATTACCGTCGATTATCCAAGACTTTTTCTAAGATTGCCTAGCCCAATGACGTCACCTACTTGAGAAGTAAACACCGTTTTTGTGTTTCTAAGGATTGTATTGATGCATTTTTATAGACACCTTACAAAGAAAGCTTACGCGAAGCTCCTAACTTAGATTGTCCAGAATTGGAACCTACCTTTCGAACTCATGTGTGATGCAAGTGATTTCACGAATGGTGCGGTTTTAGGACAATGAAAGATGAAGAACTTTCAGCCTATACATTATGCTAGTAAGGTAATGACAGAAGCTCAAATTCATTACACTACCACGGAAAAGGAAATGCTTGCCGTAGTGTATGCTTTTGAAAAGTTTCGACCATATCTTGTCTTATCTAAAAGCATATCGTATAAGGATCACTCGGCTTTAAAGTACCTTATGAACAAACAAGACGCTAAGCCGAGGTTGCTCCGGTGGGTTCTTCTCCTACAAGAATTTGATATCACTATTCGTGATAAAAAAGGAAGCGAGAACCTTGCGGCAGATCATTTATCTAGACTTGAGAATCCTCATAAGGATGTGTTAGAAAATAAAGACATAAATGAACAGATTTTATCCATAGAAACTCTTGGAGTTTATTCTAGTGAAAGTACCTCCATGGTTTGGCAGACTATCACTCTACATTTGGGGTGATTTTTATCATCAAAGGAATGTCAACTCAACAAAAGAATGAAGTTTTAAAGGATGGTAAATATTTATTCTGACGATCCCTATCCTATTTGTACATTGTGCGGCATCAAAACATTCAAATAAGTGTGGCATGGGCAAGAGCTCTTGAAATCCTCAAAGCTTGATCATGAAGGACCCACCGGGGGCCATCCATAGTGCCAATCTCATCGCTCGTGCAAAGTATTTGAATGCCGGGTTCTTTTGGCCTACCGGATATCGCGATGCCCATACGATGATTCAAATCTGTGAATACATTTAGCAGAGAAGCAAAATTTCATAACGAGATGAAATTGCCTCAAAACGCTAACCAAGGATAGTGAATCTTTCGATGTATGGGGTATGGGGGGGGGGTGGGGGGGGGGGGGGGGGGGGGGGGGGGGGGGGGGATTTTCATGGGACCTATTTCCATCTTCAAAATGAAATAAATATATCCTCTAGCCGTCACTATCTTTTCAAACGGGTTGAAGCAAAGCGCTCCCCACAAATTATGCTCGAGTAGTTGTAAGTTATTGAATCACTTTTGCCCGATTCGGAACACCAAGAGCTATTTTAAGCGAGTCATGGGACCCATTTTTTGTAATGAACAGTTTCATAAAGTGATGTCTAAGATGGGGTTCACGACATCGTCAAGCTACCGCTTATCACCCTCAAACAGCGGGAGTCAAGTGGAGGTTTCAATCGAGTTTATAACGTATCTAGAAAGGACGGTGGAGAAAACCGGTGCCTCAAGATCCGACAAACTAGATAAGCATTGTGGGCATTTCGTACTGCTTTTAAGACACCGATTAGTTGTACGCCTTATAAGTTAGTGTACGGAAAGTCTTGCCATTTACCTATCGAGTTAGAGCATAAAGCATATTGGGCTTTGAAACATGCTAACTTCGATCTTAAAACCGCGGGTGATCACCGAAAGCTTCAACTTAATGAACTTCGTGATCAAGTTTACGAGAATTCTTTAATTTATAAAGAGAGGACGAAGAAGCTTCATGACTCAAAGATCAAAAACCGCATTTTCAATGTTGGTGATCGAGTTTTACTCTTCAACTCTCGTCTAAAGATATTCTCAGGAAAGCTTAAAACTCGTTTGGTGCAGGACCTTCACCATCACCAAAGTTTTCCCATACGGAACCATTGAGTTATCTCAACCGATGGTCCAAACATTAAGGTGAATGGTCATCGTGTGAAGCATCACTTCGGAGGGGACTTACCACCCAAGGTAGTCCCGGATCTCCAAACTTCCCCCAAGGACGAATGAATTCGGGGATCGAGTCAAGCTGTGTGACTCGGTTACAAAAAACAAAGCGATTCATGTGAGGCACCCCATGCTTATCCATCTTCTATTTTCTTTTGTGATGTGAGGAGGCTTGTACTTTTTCTGAAAAACCCCCCCCCTCCCTTGTTTTGTTTGTACTATGATTGATTTGCAGGAATGATCCAAAATTTTACTGAAACTCTCGTGTTCGGTGTTTTGTCCCGATCCACTCGAGCTTCCTAGCCTTTGCTTGCCATTAGTTTTGGAGAAATCCATATCCAAAGATTATTATCGACTAACATTCATACTTTTAGCACACTTGATAACAGCTTAAGATTTTTGTGATACTTTCTCCTTCAATGATTTGGTATGCATTAGACTTTTTGATTCTATTATGGGGTTGTATAAAGTCTTAGTAGGAAACCTGAGGCTAATGTTTAATTTTAGTACGGGTAGTATATCTTCGATATAATCTTGCCTACTTATGCCCGTTGTTCTCACATACCCCTTTTTCCCACAAAAAATTTTTCAAAAATATGAAAAAATTTAAAATTTTCAAAAATAAAATTCGTGTTTTTTGTCATAACATATTTATGACTTTCCAGCAGGAAAAATAAGAGTAAATATATTGACATGAACGATCGTGTTGATCTCTAGCATGTTCACTTAACTTTTAGGCTAAAGCGTTCTCATGAAATTCTCTAAGAACAAAAAATTCTATAGTTAAGTAAGATAAGGATGCTAAACAGGATTATTTGGAAAATCTTAAGAGCTCATGATGGACTATGTTGCTTTTCTCCCATTAAGCTCTAAAAGAATAATATACTAGCTGTTTTTGGAGATTAAACAAAATCAACAATCTTTATGTATATCTAGCCAAAAATTTAAGTCTTAGTGTCAAACAATACTTGAATTTATTTCAAAAGAAGTCTTCTCTATATAGAGGGTAAAGGAAAATATATATATATAAAATATATATATGATAAAAAAATGGTATAAATTACATATATATAATAAAAACTGTGGGCAGATAAAAAGTTTACTTACACTCATGCTGGCTCACACCGATGTGGTAGTCTTACTAAAGAAAGCCCATAGTAAGAATAATAATCCGAGACTGATAAAATTTTGTTGCATCTTGCCGGTCACACAGATGTAGAGCCATCTAAAAGGTCAAGGGTTACAATTTCATAAATTTATGTTTAATATAAAAGATGAATTAATAATAGATTTCTTGTTTGCAAATTCAAATATCTTTTGAACATTGATCTATTCATTAAAGCTTTGCATATACTGAAACCTGAAGTTTTTTGAAACCCTTAGGTCCGTGAGACCCGATACTAGTCCTCTGTGGGTGCCCAAAAGCCATGTCACTAGCGCAAGGTTGGGATGTGCCGAGACGAAAGTCGCTACATGGGATGATCTCGCCTTCAAACTCATTATTCTCGGGTGGAACGTGAAGCATAGTATTTTGCAAAACGTTGATCCATGGTTGAAATTCAAAATAGCACATTCATTTAAGATATAATAAATGTCGGGAGTAAAAAGTTCACAAGTTGCAAATATGAGTAGTGTTAAGCATCTTTACTGATAATTTATTGTGAATTCGTTTTAAGCTTGGTTTTGGAGTCAAGTGAAAAGTCGAGACGATACTTTATCCTTTTGGGGCATTTTCGGATACGAAATGCATATTGTTACTATAAACCCTAACAATTATGGAATAATGAAAAGTCGAAATATTCTAAGTTTACTTGTAAAAAAATAAAAATAAAATAAAATAAAATAAAATTTAAAAATGGGAAAATGGGGTGTTTTATAACTTGTGATTTCTAAACTCTCTCCACAAAAGTCTTTGCTACTTTTCAAAGATTTAGTTTGGGGAAGTTTTGAGGTATTTGGTTTTAAAGCATATAATATTGCGTGAGGACACACAATCGCTTAGTTTGGGGAATTTTGATATGTGAGAAATCACATATCATTTCTATATCAAAAATGTCCCTAAAAAGATAAAATTGTGCATAAAATGCCTGTATATTGCTTGTTTTGTCTTTGTGATTATGTAGGTACGGATAAGGCAAATATCACAAGAAAACGGTCAAAAACCAGACAAAACCGATCACGAGACGGAAAAGAGTGCAAGAGATAGGAAAGAGTGTACAAAAGCCGGGGATTTGATAGCAAAAAGGGTCAAAAGTCAACTCTAGTCAACCCTTGGTCAACCAAAGTCAACTCACTAAATGACAAAACCCAAAAATTCCCAAAACAGCCCCTCATTGTTAAACATATTTCACAAATAACCCTTAAAGCCCTAACGGTGTTAACTTTCTATTAATAAAGTTAACACTCATTATCTTATATAACCCATTTATATAACCAAGCCCAAACCCCTAATACCCAAGTCAAAGCCCAACATACCCGAGTCAAACACCCACCCCTCTCATTTGAATTACGCGGGTAAAAGAAAATTACTGTTCATCATCTCTTTCCTTTAACCCCGTGCTTAAAATGGAGGGTAAATCAAAATTGATGGTGTGGCTCTCTAATTCAAGTAATAAGGAATGACATGGCAGAGTTTGACGTCATCCAAGGTCCTCATTGGTTGAAACCCAAAAGGGAAGTGACACGTGGGACTGACAAGAAACACACCAAGGATTAACTTTTTGCACTAAAACAAGTGCAAAAGAAGCACGGAGGTCTGACACACGGAATGCCACATTGGCAATCCATGTGCTTGCCTAATTGATCTAACAGCCACATATGAGGATCCAATGATGGGAGAGAATGAAAGGCCAAGATTAAGGGAGAGAGGAGCGTGATCTAAGACCTAGAAGCTTCATTTACAGGATATAAAAAGCCCCTCACATTCACACACACGAAAGTAGTTTTTTTAGCTTTTAAAATTTTTAGTAAAATTGTAATTTTAGCTTTTAAAAGTTTAGCTTAAGTAATGTAACTTTTCCAACTTATTGTACTCTCAATTTCAACAATTTGTAATTAGTTTTACTATTAATGAAATCATCTTTTCCCTTTTACATAATCTGTTTCCCTTATAAGCTCTTTTACTCTCAAATGTTGTTGTCTACTGTTACATAAGCTTCTCACAAGCTCTTCATAAGCTCTCTAAGTCTATAAGCTTGGATTGAGGTAATAACAAGCATCTAATATACTTAAACCAATATAATTAGTTAATTATCTTTACTAATTGGATTTGAGCTTTTGGATGATAAGCTTAACCTGGAAGAGCTTATGGGACCTTTACTAGCTTATCCTTGTGATAAGCTAGAGCTGTAGATTAGCTTCTTGAGCATTTATAAGCCTTTGTTTAGCTAAGGAACTTGTAAGTTCCAATTTACTCTTTCTGTCTTAATTTTCTAGCTTATAATTTGCTTATTCTGCTTATAATCTAGCTTATTTGTGCTTTATATTGTTTCCTTGTGCTTTTTTAATCATGTTTGATCATCTGTTTTTAGCTTTTGTAGTATAGATCTTAGTTTTTCACATTTTGTCTTAAAAAATCATTAAAAACCAAAAATATTAGCATAGTTATTAGATTATTGATTCTAGCTTATTTGATTAATGATAAATGTTTATTAAGGTTGTTATAAGCTGTTTAATATCTGGTATTTGAAATTAATCCAATAATTCTCTCTTTTAAAAGCTTAAATGGAATTTAGCAAAATTAAAGGGGTGTTTGGCACAGCAGTACTAACCTCAAGTTAGTACTGCTAGTGACCATTTGGTCTTTGGATTTTGGTTTTAATCTTTCATCTAAGTCTGTTTATGCTAGATTTATAAGCTAGGTTAGAGTTAATTAAGTTTTCATTAGTTAGTTTAATATAAGCTCAAATCTGTTTAGTCTAATTAGCATCATTAAGTTTAATCATTTCTATTATATGTATTAGTCTTATTTGCTCTTAGTTGTAGTTTTATAAGTGTTAAATTTAGTTCATTAGGCTTGCATTAAGTCTGTAGTCTTAAGAGTGTCAAATGCATTAGCAGCCAAAATAGATAAACAACCACTTTCTAGCTTAATTATCAATAAGTAAAAATAGTTTATAGTTCTTAATTTTTAGAATACAAGTAGCTTATAGGTTTATAATCATCTATTTCAACTTATTTCATCTTAAAAAGTTTAATTGATTATCTGTTTTTAAGCTCAAAGTTCATAATTTGTCATTTTATATACTCAGCACATACTGATTTCCATTAGTATGTACTGAGTTAATAAGCAATTTTCAATCAACTTTTTCAATAACCAATTAAGTTTCAAAATAATTTTTTATTATTGATTTTAGTAAAGTCTTAGCTTATCTTTAAGGTAGTATAAAGCTTATTATCATAAGGTTTCGTTTGGTTAGTCAAAAATAAGCTCAAAGTGTCCCTAAAGGCTGTTTGGTTTTGAATCTAAGTTTAAGTGTTAAAATTTGATAATTCAGCTTATGGATTGCTTATTTGTGCTTGTTTCTAGTTTAGAATAATTATTAAGTCTAGGATTAAGTAAATTTCAGCTTATCTAGGTTAGCTTTTAGCTTATTTAGTTTTAGAAGTTTAGCAGCTTTAAGTTTAAAGCTAGCAGTACTAACTTTTAAGTTAGTACTGCTGAGCTTATTTAAGCTTTTTCCCTCTTATTATTTTGCTCTTTTCTTTTCATATTTGCTTATTAGGTTAGTCTTAGATAGATAGTAGCTTTTAGCTTATTGTTAGCATTTTGAATTGTAAAATTTAAATGAAAAGTCCAAAAAGATATAGTTAAATGCTTTTCTGTTCTTTTTAAGCTATTTCCAGCTTATTTCTTGAGTTTCAAAAATAGTTGCTTTTATTAAAAGTGTTTATTTTCATCTTTTCTACAACTTTGTTTTTAAACTTTTTCAAAAATAAAAAAAATAAAACAAAAGGCCACAGGTTCGAACCTGTGACCTTTTGCACACCACTCACACACTCTAACCAGTTTGCTACATTAGCTCATCCGTGAGTCTTTCCTCACACCTATCTTTTATAACCTTTTTGTTTCCTTTTTCTTAATATAAGCCATAGCTTATATACGGCTTATTTAGGCTTTTCATTTACGCTCATTTCTAGGTTTTATTTTTATTAAATCCTGCATTTTATTTTACACTTTCAGTAATTTTTCTAGATTTTTAAAGTTAAGTTTACTATTTTTAAACATTTTTCTTTGTTTAAAACTTTAAAAAATCATAAAAAATAGAAAAATAATCAAAAAAATATAATTCTTTTTTTAGAAAATTTTCTTTTATCATAAAGTTTCTAGGAAAATTAGTTTTGCTTTCGTAGGGTTAAAATTGCAAAATTTCAATTTTTAAAGAACGGGATTCGTTTCCGTTCACGTTTTTTGTGTTTTTAAGCTCAACTCAACTCCGTTTTTGTTCTAGTTTTCTTTAAACTTACTTTTTAGTCAATTTGAGTATATTAAAAGTAAAAATTCATGTTAGGTTTAATTTTGGAAATTTAGGGTTTTTAATCACCATTTAGGGTTCCCGTTTTGCGTTTTTAGTTAAGGTTTAATTTCCCGTTATTAAAGTTAGGTTTAATTGTCCTTTAATTTGCTCACCTTTAGGATTTTAGAAAACAAATCATCTCTGAACCAATTCAAATCATTGTCCAAATAACAAACATGGTCTCAATTTCATAAATCTTCGAGGAATGCGACCCGGTAATCACTTACTGGTAAATAAACGTATTATTATATATAATTGTTAGAATTTTTCTAACTACCTTTGTCCTCAAGGGTAGATTGGTAATTTTCTATACTTATATCATTATACGTGTATTATAGATTACTACAATCACTTATTTCTGTTTTTAGTGTTAGTAAGCTTTATTATTAGCTTTTTTTATGTTCTGAATAAGCTCTATTGGATTAATTTGTTCATATAAGCTGAATTAAGGTGCATTTAACTTATCAGTTAGCAATAAGCAGTTTAAGTAGCTTTTGGTTTACGTGTTTGATATATCATATATGGAAGTTTAATTAGCTTATCAGAATGCTTGTTCATTATGTGAAAGTTTTGATCACAACAAGAGTAGGTGCCCTAAGAGGTTTGAAGATCAAGAACAAATCGTGGTTCAACATTAAATTGTTGTTCAAGAAGAATTTGTTGTTTAAAAAAAAACTCTTTTATGTTTGATTGTTATAAGAACAAGTGTTAT
>BQNB010014018.1:34479-75976 GCA_026074375.1 Tanacetum coccineum | reverse complement strand
ATGCATCACACTATAAAGTAATTTTATTTGTGGTGCTGGTTTCTTATTTGGTGGCAGTGTTTTCACCTCTTTTAATCACACTAACGGCATTGATTACATTTGTCGTGCCCACTAGTTAGTAATGGAAGGATATAAATAGATGTTTAACAACAAGATAGTTATTGTCTAGTCGGCTCCAAATTACTGCTACCAGTGATCTTATTATAATAAACCTAAATGAGTCGAACATATATGCAATACTTGAGTTGGATGCTTATCTCAATCAACAATTTTGTGTATTTGAAGCAGCTCTACAGGTATGTATTTTGCGATTTAAGTGGAAAATAGAGGCATTAAGTTGTTAAATAAACAATCACAAACACCCTTCTAATCCATTTTTAATACTTGATTATATGTTTGCTTTTATGTAACATGGCCTCAAGCTTTGCATTATCTACTTTAGTCGTTGTAGCTATAGATTAGGTTTACTCTTTTACAACCATCAACAATATTAATAGTCACTTTGGTAGGTACACCCTATTGCAAGAAAAAATGGTTGTGTATATACGTGTGCGTCTGTTATAGTATATCGAGTGTTAAAGTGAGTGATGTGGCATGTTAAGAATGGGTTACTTGAGAAGTAGAAGGTTGGTGTAAGTATGTCGATTAAAGGAACAAAAGTGTTTTGCATCAATTCAACCTGGACTGCTTAACCTGTACATTAAATTTACACATTTTTACATATTACATGCTCGTCATTTAACTGCCTCTTTTTGCATCCTTTATTTATTAAAATATACACTTTTCAGTAGTAATTTGTATTGTTTTGTGGATCAAATAGCCAGATTATTGGAAATTGATTTAGCTAGGGAGTTGGTAAAGAAGCACACGACTAGACAACACTTTAAGAGTTCAAATTACAACCACTTTGCATGAGGGGCAAAACGATACTAGGATATGAATGCTCATTTTCAGTTACTTGGTAGTTGATGGTTTTTTCTTTATTGCTAACGTCTCGAGTTTGGAGTTATAATGCATTCAATAAATAATTCAGTATGTTTATAGTTGATTTATCTTTACTTAATTTTTTTAAACGATATTTACAAAACAAGCCCGCCCATCGGGCATAATGGTTGTCGTGTTTGTTAATTATGTAGGGAATTTTCTTTTAACTACACGAACAGTAATTCAAGTGTTAAAATTGACAATGACAATTACTAAGAGCCAAGGCCAGACACTATCAAAGGTTGGTTTGCATTTAACAAAGACGGTATTCTCACACGGACAGCTATATGTCACACTGTCAAGAATCAAATGAAAAAGAGGAAGTAGATTCTATGTTTACACAAACACGGCAACCATTAGAACTCAACGACAAACATTATCTCAAAAAAAATTATGAGCTGTGCGGGTTATGTACTTAGTGTGTGTGATATAATATATTTTTTTATATATATTTATATTATTATATTATATATATATATATACATATATATATATATATATAGTTAGGATCAAATGAGAATAAACATTAGAATAAGAAAGAATGTGGACCAATCATTTCAAATGGACAATAAAGGGAATTTTTGTCTAAATAATTAATTTGGCAACAGTGGAGAAGCGAATGAATCCCTGAAAAGTTGGGATTAATCTTTGAGGGGAGTTATTTTAGATACCATAATAAAAGTGGATACTAAAGGACAAATCTTCTTCATTCATCTTATTAGATCTAACGATCCAGATTAAAGTTGACATTAAAGGTAGAGGGGCATAACCATCATTTAAGCTTTCTAATCAAAATTCCCCACCACCTAAAACAACCTGTCGATCTTCATTTAGTAAAAAAAATCCAAAGCACCACGAAAACACACACTCTCTCTCATCAAAAATTATCCCTAAATAAAAAATTAACCATAAAAAATAATTAGATCACAACAAAAATTGAAGCATCTATCGTTAGGAAGTTGATTCCCGCAAGATTTACGACTCAAAATGAACCGATTTTACATCCGATTGAAAAAGGTACAGTAGAAAGTCAAATATTTGTGATTAGATCTGTTAATTTGCTGTAACTTATGTTGATTTTGTTGTTTTTTATTGCCAATTATTGTGAAATTCTCATTAGAAATGTTTATTGATGATCATAGAGAACATAACTGTGTTTAAATTGTTCGATTTCAATGTAAATGAAGAACAAATAGTGTGACTTCAGGAGCCTGCTGTGGTGGTTATCCTGCAATTAAGTGAAAAGGTAACTCTTTGAAACACGAAAAACTTAATTTTTAAGCTTTAATGTATAACATTATGATACTTAATTTGAGACATGCTATATAACCGTTACTGAGTTTTTAACTATTTTTGATGATAATATGATATCACTTGTGTAGTTGTGTAGGAAGTTTTTAGAGCTTCTATTTCATAAAAACAGAACATGTACGTTTTGGCATTATGCTAATTAGTTACTGAAATAATCAGAAATGTAATTCATATTTAAATTTAAATAGTTATAGTTTTAGCTGTGCTTGATCGAATACTTAAATGCATCACACTATAAAATAATCAATTATAATCGAATGTAAACAGGTAGTAAGTACTTAAATGCATCACACTATAAAGTAATTTTGTTTGTGGTGCTGGTTTCTTATTTGGTGGCAGTGTTTTCACCTCTTTTAATCACACTAACAACATTGATTACATTTGTCGTGCCCACCAGTTAGTAATGGAAGGATATAAATAAATGTTTAACAACAAGATAGTTATTGTCTGGTCGGCTCCAAATTACTGCTACCAGTGATCTTATTATAAACCTAAATGAGTCGAACATATATGCAATACTTGAGTTGGATGCTTATCTCAATCAACAATTTTGTGTATTTGAAGCAGCTCTACAGGTATGTATTTTGCGATTTAAGTGGAAAATAGAGGCATTAAGTTGTTAAATAAACAATCACAAACACCATTCTAATCCATTTTTAATACTTGATTATATGTTTGCTTTTATGTAACATGGCCTCAAGCTTTGCATTCTCTACTTTAGTCGTTGTAGCTATAGCTTAGGTTTACTCTTTTACAACCATCAACAATATTAATAGTCACTTTGGTAGGTACACCCTATTGCAAGAAAAAAATGGTTCTGTATATACGTGTGCGTCTGGTATAGTATATCGAGTGTTAAAGTGAGTGATGTAGCATGTTAAGAATGGGTTACTTGAGAAGTAGAATGTTGATGTTAGTATGTCGATTAAAGGAACAAAAGTGTTTTGCATCAATTCAACCTGGACTGCTTAACCTGTACATTAAATTTACACATTTTTACATATTACATGCTCGTCATTTAACTGCCTTTTTTGCATCCTTTATTTATTAAAATATACACTTTTCAGTAGTAATTTGTATTGTTTTGTGGATCAAATAGCCAGATTATTGGAAATTGATTTAGCTAGGGAGTTGGTAAAGAAGCACACGACTAGACAACACTTTAAGAGTTCAAATTACAACCACTTTGCATGAGGGGCAAAATGATACTAGGATATGAATGCTCATTTTCAATTACTTGGTAGTTGATGGTTTTTTCTTTATTGCTAACGTATCGAGTTTGGAGTTATAATGCATTCAATAAATAATTCAGTATGTTTATAGTTGATTTATCTTTACTTAATTTTTTTAAACGATATTTACAAAACAAGCCCGCCCATCGAGCATAATGGTTGTCGTGTTTGTTAATTATGTAGGGAATTTTCTTTTAACTACACGAACAGTAATTCAAGTGTTAAAATTAACAATGACAATTACTAAGAGCCAAGGCCAGACACTATCAAAGGTTGGTTTGCATTTAACAAAGACGGTATTCTCACACGGACAGCTATATGTCACACTGTCAAGAATCAAATAAAAAAGAGGAAGTAGATTCTATGTTTACACAAACACGGCAACCATTAGAACTCAACGATAAACGTTATCTCAAAAAAAATATATGAGCAGACCCCGCCTAAGATAACAATAGATTAAAAATCCATAAAACTCACAAACACGACAAATATACAATAACAAAATATAAAACAAACAACCATAGTAGGAATCAACATGATAATAAACATTAGAATTACGTGCAAAAAAGTGGCACCCAAAAATTACCCAATGGACAAAACAGGGAATATTATTGATCACATACAAGCCGATGAAAACTTAATAGTTGATACAAGCCTTTTTTGTGTTACTGTTCGTACATGTCTTGTTTCATTATGTTTATAAAAAGAGGGGAGTTATTTTAGATACCATAATAAAAGTGGATACTAAAGGACAAATCTTCTCCATTCATCTTATTAGATCTAACGATTCAGATTAAAGTTGACATTAAAGGTGGAGGGGCATAACCGTCATTTAAGCTTTCTAATCAAAATTCCCCACCACCTAAAACAACCTGTCGATCTTCATTTAGTAAAAAAAAATCCAAAGCACCACGAAAACACACACTCTCTCTCATCAAAAATTATCCCCAAATAAAAAATAACCTTAAATAAAAAATTAACCATAAAAAATCATTAGATCACAACAAAAATTGAAGCATCTATCGTTAGGAAGTTGATTCCCGCAAGATTTACGGCTCAAAATGAACCGATTTTACATCCGATTGAAAAAGGTACAGTAGAAAGTCAAATATTTGTGATTAGATCTGTTAATTTGCTGTAACTTATGTTGATTTTGTTGTTTTTTATTGCCAATTATTGTGAAATTCTCATTAGAAATGTTTATTGATGATCATAGAGAACATAACTGTGTTTAAATTGTTCGATTTCAATGTAAATGAAGGACAAATAGTGTGACTGAGTGATTTGTTTAGAAAAATGATGATAATGCTGGTTGATTGGTCGATGTAAAAATATTAGTGAATAGGGGTTACTTTGTACATATATGATTATACACCAGTGATACTTGGCTTATAAATGGTTTTAGAGAGTTTTTTTAGATTTGTTTGTCTATTTGTCAAGTTGTTATTGCTTCTAGGAGTGAGCATCGGCTCGGAACCTACCTACCTGAACCGACAAAAACCAAAACCGAACCGTTTAAAAGTTTGTGATGAACATCTTGTGATTTTGCTCAAGTTATTGTGTTTATACAGTTTATAATGAAGATATTTTGATATTTGATGATGGTATAGTGACAAGTAAGTTTTACATCGAGTATGCTAATGTTGATGAAGAAATTATGTGATTAGAAGTTAAGTTTTCACTATTTAGAAATGATATGTTGATGATATTTTGATTTTAGAGACGAAATGACGTGTTAGTGAAAAATCACATATGATAAGTTGTTTGAAAAAATTGCAAAAACTTATATACCATATCATATATGATATATGTTAGGTTTTAAGCGTTTATGAAGATTTTGTTGATATTATTGGTTTGAAAAGTTACTTGTGTGTATAATATCATATATGATAATCTGAATGAAAGTTAACTTCTTTAACATTATAATATATCATATATGATAATGTGCTAGAAAATTAAATCAAATCTTTTTATTTGTGTAGAGAAGGTTGTTTTCAAGACATCTTGAACACAGCAAGCAGGCCCAAGAAGCTCAATGAAGAAGCTCATGAATTTTCTTTTCACGTTCAAAATCTATTCTCTATTTTTCTCTTGTAATCTCCGTATGGAGTTTTGATGTCCACGAACGATTTTTGTAAACCTTTGGAAACTATACAATGTCTTGCTAAAATGGTTTAACTTTCTTGGTACTATGTCGTCATGTTTTATGCTGAAATGAAAATGGTGGAACATTTGCGGATGTGATTTTCGATATTATGTCTATTTTTTAAGTCTTATTGCACACATTCATAATCACTTGTAAACAAAAGCATTAAATAAAATTAGTGATGATCATGTTAAATCACATGTGATTTTTAAAAGAAATCACATATTATAGTTTACTACTAACTTGTAAATACAAATATCACATCTAATATATACTTCCTCCGTCCCATAATAAGTGTCCACTTTGACCTTTTTAGTCATTTTTGTTCAACTTTAACTATAAATATTTTTATTTGTGTTATATAATATTTGACGAAAATTATACCAATGAAAATATATTTAAAACTCAATGCATTCATATATTTTTCATCAAGTATTATAGAACACAAAATAAATATATTTATGGTCAAAGTTGAATAAGAAAGACTCAAAAAAGTCAAATTGGACACTTATTATGGGATGGAGGTAGTAATAGATTCACATTCATGTAAGATCCAAATCATCCAAAATCAAGTAACAGAGAATTTCTTACACTTGTCCATATAAAAATCAAACATTAAACAAATTACTTTCAAATATCATATATGATAATTGTAATGAAAAGAAAAATAATGTAAAATCATATATGATTTCCTAGCATATCACATGTGAAAAAATGAAACACTTAGATGGATTTATCATTGAATCAACAAAGTCCTCTTATTCTTGAAACAAGTCTTCTTCTTGGACCAAGTCTTCTCCGTCTTGAACCAATTTTTTTTTCTTGAACAACTTCTTATTGAACCACAACTCTGAAAACATAAAATGAAAAAAAAAAGTTGTTTCATGACAAAATGCAAATATCACATGTGATATCACATATGGTATAACTAACAAAACAAACTCAGTGATATCACATGTGATATAACTAAGAAAATGCTATATCATATGTGATATTGATATATCTAACAAAAAAACTCAATTAGAATCACATTATCGAAAGATAAAATCATATGTGATATATTTCGTATTGACTTAAAACTGCTTATTTTGATAAGTTAAGAACCAGCTTAATTGATCAAAGCTACCTTCCCAATGACGGCATGGAAACAAGATGGAATCGTTTTCTTCCCAAAAAGATTAACATCTTTATATGGAGAAGTCTTCGCGACCGCCTTCTAACGAGATGGAACCTAAGCCGGAAAGGGATCGACATTGATTCTCTCTCTTGTCCGATTTGCGATACAGGGATCGAAACCACCCAACATACCTTATGGACTTGCTCCCTTGCTGCCTCTGTTTGGCATCGCATCTTTTCTTGGCTCCAAATTCTTCCTCCTACGTTGGCTGACCTTCATGATCTCTACTCATGGGTTGATGATCTCCATATTTCGTCCTCTCGAAGAATCATTTTGGATACTATATGCGGTGTCGTCTTATGGTCGTTATGGAATTTCAGAAACGAGACAATTTTTGGCACTACTCCTCCAAAGCGATGCTTGCTAATTGATAAGATCGTTGATTTTTCATATAGTTGGTATTCATCTAGAAATAAATTGTCTCCTGTCACTTGGAACAATTGGATTCAAAACCCTTTAGAGATTTCTTCTTTGTAATTCTTATTCTAGCTCCTTGCTAGTTTTTAATAAAATTTTGCCGTTCTAAAAAAAAAAAAATGCGATTATATTATATCCATTGTGGCATTGTGCTTCTTTTTACATAAATTGAATCTAACCATATATTGATTATACACCAGTGATACTTGGCTTATAAATGGTTTTAGAGAGTTTTTTTAGATTTGTTTGTCTATTTGTCAAGTTGTTATTGCTTCTAGGAGTGAGCATCGGCTCGGAACCTACCTACCTGAACCGACAAAAACCAAAACCGAACCGTTTAAAAGTTTGTGATGAACATCTTGTGATTTTTGCTCAAGTTATTGTTGTTTATACAGTTTATATTGAAGATATTTTGTTTCATTTGGGTGATGGTATAGTGTAAGTAGTTTTACCATCGAGTTGCCTAATGTGGTGATGAAATTATGTGATTAGAAGTTAAGTTTTCACTATTTAGAAAATGATATGTTGATGAATTTTGAGTTCTAGAGACGAATGACGTGTTGTGAAAAAAAATCACATATGATAAGTTGTCTTGAAAAAATTGCAAAAACTGTATATTTCCATATCATATATGGATATATGTTTAGTTTTAAGCGACTTATGGAGATTTTGTTGATAGTTTTTTATTATTGGATTTGAAGAGTTACTTGTGTGTATAATATCATATATGATAATCTGAATGAAAGTTAACTTCTTTAACATTATAATATATCATATATGATAATGTGCTAGAAAATTAAATCAAATCTTTTTATTTGTGTAGAGAAGGTTGTTTTCAAGACATCTTGAACACAACAAGCAGGCCCAAGAAGCTCAATGAAGAAGCTCATGAATTTTCTTTTCACGTTCAAAATGTATTCTCTATTTTTCTCTTGTAATCTTCGTATGGAGTTTTGCCGTCTACGGATGATTTATGTAAAACCATTGGATACTGTACAATGTCTTGCTAAAATGGTTTAACTTTCTTGGTACTATGTTGTCATGTTTTATGCTAAAATAAAAATGGTGGAACATTTGCGGATGTGATTTTCGATATTATGTCTATTTTTTAAGTCTTATTGCACACATTCATAATCACTTGTAAACAAAAGCATTAGATCAGGTTGATAAATTAATGATGATCATGTTAAATCACATGTGATTTTTAAAAGAAATCACATATTATAGTTTACTACTAACTTGTAAATACAAATATCACATCTAATATATACTCCCTCCGTCCCATATAAGTGTCCACTGTGACTTTTTTAGTTTTTTTGTTCAAACTTGAACTATAAAATATTTTTATTTGTGTTAAATAATATTTGACGATAAATTATACCAATAAAATCTATTTAAACTTCAATTATTTCATATATTTTTCATCATGTATTATAGAACACAATCAATAATATTATTTTGGTCACAGTTGATTGATGAAAGACTCAAAAAAGTTCAAAGTGGAATACTTTTTTTGGGATGGATTTTGGTTAGTAATAGTTCACATTATGTAGATCCAAACAATCCAAAATCAGTACAGAGAATTTCTGTACAATTTTGTCCATTATAAAAATCGAACATTATAAAAATTACTTTCAAATTCTCATATATGATAATTGTAATGAAAAGAAAATAATGTATAAAATCATATAAGATTTCCTTTCAAAATATCACATATGGCTATTGTAATGAAAGAAAAATAATGTAAAATCATATATGATTTTCCTATGCATATAAATGTGAAAAATGAAACATTAGATGTGTTTATCAGTGAATCAACAAGTCCTATTTTCTTGAAACAAGTCTTCTTCTTGGACCAAGTCTTCTCCGTCTTGAACCAATTCTTTTTTTTTTCTTGAACAACT
The DNA here is from genome assembly GCA_026074375.1 of Tanacetum coccineum. Classification (NCBI taxonomy): domain Eukaryota; kingdom Viridiplantae; phylum Streptophyta; class Magnoliopsida; order Asterales; family Asteraceae; genus Tanacetum; species Tanacetum coccineum. Next base: position 66,805 of record BQNB010014018.1, on the reverse strand, counting down.
TCTTATTGAACCACAACTCTGAAAACATAAAATGAAAAAAAAAGTTGTTTCATGACAAAATGCAAATATCACATGTGATATCACATATGGTATAACTAACAAAACAAACTCAGTGATATCGCATGTGATATAACTAAGAAAATGCTATATCATATGTGATATTGTGATATATCTAACAAAAAAACTCAATTAGAATCACATTAACGAAAGATAAAATCATATGTGATATATTTCGTATTGACTTAAAACTGCTTATTTTGATAAGTTAAGAACCAGCTTAATTTAGCTTATATTAACAACTTAATCCAATCAAACGCTAAATAATAACTTATTCAGAACACATAATGCCTAATAATACAGCTTATTAACACTAACTAATGAACTATCAAAGAAAAAAATAGCTTATTAGAATAAACATACCTTTAGCAGCTTGTGTTACATCACTCTCATGTATATAAGCAATAATCTCTTCAGTAAGAGCAATAAGAGAAGTATCAGACGGACCATAACTTTCATCAACAACATCAAATGAAACAGATAAGAAATCAACTAGCACATACCCTCGTCAAAATAATTAGCAACACGTCATGCTACTTATAAGAAATCAACTAGCACATACCCTCGTCAAAATCATCAACCGAACACCTCGCATACTCAAAGAAAATCATATTTCTAATAAATCATGATCACCTAACCCCTAAGTAACCTCAACGCATAAACACTCAAACTAGAATCAAATTGCATCCTTGCAATCTAAATTAGTTTATAATAAACAGAAGCACCAATGGTTTGTGCAAGACTAACACAGAACCTCATCAAATCCCTAGAACTAAGACCTCACAAACTTGAAGAAGTTGCTAACACTAATAAACATATCAGCTAAAACCTAATTTACACAAAATAACTAACCTCATCTAACCCGTTTACAAACATAACCGCATCAATACTCAATCTTTACTAAAAATCACATCCTTAGCATCTAAACTAAATTACGAGAAACATAAACAACAAACAAATCATATTAATTCCATAAAGGGTTACCTTGGATTTCTTTCTACTTCTTTACAGCTACGATTTTATGAACCCGCACCCCGAGTCGATCCATACCACGACCACCACACCCACATCTCGCAGTTGAAAAAACGCACCCGCCACAACTTGACAAAACAATTTTACAGATCGAAAGTTTGGGATTTAGGGTTCATATATCAGTTCGATTAAAGGGAGAAACGAATAGGAGAAGAGGATTTTTGGGGAGGGGTGGCCATGGTTGATTTAGGTTATACTAGATCTAAATAATATGGACGTTTTTTTATTGACATGGACAATTTTTAAAGTTAAAAAGAAATATATTATTGTAATATCCCTTAATTACCCTTACATTAATTACAACAAGAAACTTGATCTTTTAGTTATTTACATAAATGGCTCATTCATTTTTGACCATTGATCAACTAATCTAACGGTTGTACACGAGTTCTCGCACTTAAATTGGTGCTGAAAATAAAGTTACACTATATACATATATCTATAACATATATATGGGGCTGGATGTCGCCTCAACGATGACATGGACACCCAATTAGCATGAAAATTTTGAAATTTCTCTAAAAAACATTCCCTTGCAAGATTCGAACTTGAGACCTATGTTTAATATGTAACAAGCTTAACCAACTCATCCAAGCCACCATATGTGTTTTACATTGGAAAACAATAATAATATACCATGTTGAAATATTATGATCTTCAAACATATATCAAGATATACTTTCGGGATTTATACATATCCATTCCTTAATTATAGTTTTTAGGTTAATCCAACTAAACCCTAATATCACGTCTGTTCATCATTGTTATGCATCAAAACTCCTAATATCCCCGTGTTTTTTCCCTTTCAGGAGATGCTACAATCACTAATTGATAATGTTAATGGCATGTTAAGAAATAAACAGTTGTTATACGAAGATGAGGATGATGATCTAGATTGGTCATAGCTTGAAGATTATTTAAATATTCAGGTAAGATTCATAGTGTTCTTTTTGTTTAATAGTATTTAGTTTTGTGTATAAAACTACATACACGAGTTCTATGATCTATAACCTTATTACAATGCGTTATTTAATTTGCATATCATACATGCATTGATTGTGATACATGTCGTTGGATGGCCTCGGTAATTAGCAGAAGATGATGGTGAACAAGTTGCTGATATTGATGATTATTGTTCTAATACTGTCATTTTTTTGCTAGATAACTGGTGCATCAAAGGGCTAATAAATAGCTGAGTACTCCATCCATCCTATAGAACTTGTCATATCTGACCAAAAAGAAAATTTAAGAGATATGCTATAAACAAAATTTTTTGTATCTTCAGTGCCCTATTTATAATGACACTATAAGAAACATCAATCTGTTGCAATGGACAAATAAGTAATTTTAGATTATTTATGATACCATATATGAAATCCTTATTTTCCACCTTTATGTAGGTACACCTACAAACTTGGACACAAGCACATAAACTGTATAATTAATTAGAGTCAAATCCGACAGTTTCAATCATCTCCTTAACCCCCTGTCCAAGTTTTCATTACAACGCATGACCATTTTGAATATATGGAGAAAGGTAGTATATATTCCTGGAAATGTAAAGTTTGACTGTGTTGAAACATCTGTTTTAAACTTTATGTTGGCAATATTAACGACTATAACAATTATCAGCATGGCTCACTTAACACAACCAAACAACTTACTACAGACATAAAGAACTATGATATAGTGTTCCACATTGGAGATATTTGTTATGCCAATGGGTACCTCTCACAATGGGATCAGTTAAGTTGAGCCAATCTTATCAGCTACACCTTATCGGTAAGCTAGATTATGTTTTTTTTCCTGGATCAATAGAATGATGACAAGCTAAATTGTGCAGTTGTAGTAATGTAGTTTAGTCTGAGTTATTTGGGTGTTAAGCAAATTATGTTTATGTTTATCTATAGTCCGTGCATTAGATTCTTATTATTGCAAATACAAGTGACAATAATTACTTTAAAAACGTAAATCCAAACACTAATCTTAGAGGAAGCAGCACATTAGATAAAATACCTTTGCGAGAACCACAAAATTCTTGGTGTTAAATATGTCTTTCTTTTGTCAAATATCTTAGTGCCCGTCTTGAGGGAAGATATCCATAATGTAAGTATTGTTCTTTCCCCTGTACCGCAGCCTGGACATCACAAACAGACTCCAATGAGTGAATTTGTTAACGTAAGATATCATGTTATTCCTATCATTTTCTTTTGGATATTATTGTTTTCTAAGACTCAAAATATGCTTACATTGTATGTTTAATATCGAAGTAATTTCTAATTTGTTAAATTATACATATGTATTGTTTTTTTTTTTTGCCCTCTTGAGTTACGAAGAGAAAGAAGAACAATTTAAGGAGCATGACTTTTTTTCTTCTTCCAGGTTTACAAAAATTGCAACATCATATTGATGTAGTATTATTCTTGATGTTTAATTTAAATAAGGGTTGTTGCGGTTCTTCTTCTTCTCGCTGTTGCACTTTTCTGTGTATAGAAATTGTGTTCAGTTTATGTGATAACTGGTTCAACTGCTCATCAACGCTATTCACCTTCCGGCTTCTTCTTTGGGGTTTCAGCAATTGCTTTAGCAATCAATATGCTTTTCATTTGCAGAATGATCTTTAATGGTTGGTTTTGAGCTTTACTCGTCAGAAGTTTTGAGAAAGCTATATCCTGTTGTATATGTAAATAGAGTAGCTACTGGTGTTAAAATGTAAAAAGAACCTTGGTGCTTAAGTGTTTATCTACAAGTCTCAGGACATTAATGAGTAAGCTATCATAATAAAATAAAGTTGGAAGTTTTTTGCAAAATCATGTATACAGGTCACATGTTTGGATTTTGCTTGTTGTTTATAGTGCTTTAAACATTACTTGTTAACTTGTTTGTGTTTAGGGCCTTTTATTCAACTAGCTTTGAATGTGGTTTGACTTGTACTTGCCAATATTTTCCTTGATGCTCACTTTTTTACAAAGTTAGATAGATCATAAAATATATCCAGTTTCTTGCGAATCTGTCAAATATAGAGGTTTGCTATCTAATGTACCATTATTAAAATGTAACATAGAGTTGTAATCATAAAGCAAAAACAAGGCTTAGTAAATGATGATGATAAATGACTAAAATCACTTTCACTTCTAAAGCATGATCTCATATGAGAAAAGATGCTATATAGTTATGGTCCTACGTAAACTTTACAGGTTGTATATGCTAACCAGATACATGTTTCTTTTTTTTATTTTGTACAGTGAGACATTGGAATTTTTCTATGCTCAACTTATAGTCTCTGCATATAAAGTTAGTTTGTTCTAAATGGCTCATTACCAAAGAATTCAGAGATTAACTAGAGTTCCGTAAAATATCTTCTCACACTATATCAAATCTATATATGCTTTGAACATTGTGACTTTAAACATGGAGTATAGCAGAGAGAGTACTATGTCACAGTAGCAAAAAACCTCCTGAACCGTACTTAATTCAGTCAGTCACAGTAGCAAGGACAAATCACTAGCAGTACAATACATTAGAAGTAACCCATATCAAGTTGAAGCCATATTTACTTGTGATTACATTTTATAAACTGTGCCACTGTCATAATTGAATTTCTTGTATACAAGTGACACATAAATTGCCAATAAACCTTTGCTTTGTTATATCATAGTGCATTGCTGCTATTTGGTTCTAACTAACCAGAAGACTTTCTTGTTATAGTCTTCCTTGAATATTATGGTATTTCGCGCAAGATTGTAGAGGTCGATCCTATATACGAAAGGGAATTTAAACGGTCTGACTTCAGGAAGCTGCCTGTATTGATGGTAGATGGTGAAAAAATGGTGAACACTTCAGTTTAATGACATATGATATCGTGTCTTTATTCAACTACATAGTTAATTAATCAGTATAACTAAGGTTTTCGTTATATTTTGATAGTATTGACTAATGTTGACAAGGATTATAGGTGAAATGGTTAAAAGGACGCATCTTGACTTTGTACCTGTGGATGGCGTAACTCAGAAGTGGCGTAGGTATGACCCTTCTTTATTCAACCGCATTGCTTTTGACTGCAACTTTTATTGTAGGTGCGCGGATACAACTTTGTTGGCCGTCTTACAAAGGAATGTTTATGGAAGTCTCTCTGGGGCTCTTGAAGCATCTGAAGATGGAGTCATGGTAATATTTTGGATAATTGAAATATATTGACAAATTATGTATGTGAATACAAGTATATGTCATGTCTCCATATTATGTTTGTATATTTCTGCATATAATAATAGCATATCTCTAAAATTCTGAGACACAAGTATATTACAAAACACTTTGGTTGATTTTCTGATTTTTACATTAATATATAACCTTTAAATGAGATGTAGACCTCCGTACAGTAGTATTAACAACCATATGGTTCTCCTCAATGCTTTCCACAAATGTAGTCTAGGACGGATTATAAGTTGGAATATGGAACTATGGTTTGTCTAACCTTGAAAAACGTTGTATAAACGTACGGGCCATGTCGAAATTTTGTAAAAAGTCTATACTTAGAATTTTTACTTAAAAACATGATTTCTTATTTTTGATAATAAAATATTATTTTATTATTTAATTATTTTAATATGAATTCACTAAAAGATGAAAAAAATACTCCCTCCGTCCCAAAATTATTGTCTCTCGACAAAAAACACACAGTTTAAGAAAAGTGCATTTATTACTGCTTTCTCTATCTTACTTTTTGACAAAATGACAGTTTTACCCTTAACTAATTAATTAAAGTCTTCTTTAAAGTTTGTAATATTAATTTCAAACAAGGGTAATATAGTAAACTTAATCAAACTTTCCTATCTATTTTTAGTAGTGGACAAATAAATTAGGACATCCCAAAAAGGAAACATGGACAATAAAAATAGGACGGAGGGAGTATAATTTTTCTCGAAACTTCTCTAATGTGTTTATTATGATTAAATGTGTCGTTTTCATCCAAAGAATGACTATTTTTAAGGTGACTAAGGCTACCGAATGGACTTATCGAGATATATTTATAATTATTTATTATAAATATTTACTTATATTACTTATCTATTTCCTTTAAATAGTATAAGTATGTACTATTGAGATATTAGATTGAGATGATTATTGGGTATGTCATCAACCATCACACCACTAAATTGTTTTGAGTACTTGTACAACGCGTTTAAACTCTATGCATCAAACGTGAAAATTGTTTTGGAAGTGAATGGTTAAAATGGGGCATTAACTGGACTAGGTCGTGTGCGAACGTCGTTGAATTTGCTTGTGTGATTGAGATTTGGTTGCTAAGGCTTGCTTGAGGTGAGTTCTCGTAGCCCCACTTTTTACTGTTTTTCTGTTGGGGGAAAATAATACTCAAATGTGTTTTGAAATGTTTTGAATTGAACTGTACGAAATGTGGTTTTGTTTTGGGACAAGATATGTGCTTATGACTGCTATGTGAATATTATGCGTGATATGATTATTTGGATCGGAGGGGTACGCCTATCCCAATATTTGTGTGATTATTGGAGCGGCTGGGTATGCCTACCCTGGTATGTGTGAGGTCCTACCCTAATCTAGTGTTCCACCTGGTAGGCCCTTTAGGTGCGTAAGTGACATATGGTGATTGACTAGCGGGAATTCTAAGACGTGTTACATGATTAGCGGGGGATGCTAAGTCATGGTTTGTTTGCATATATATTCACTGTCATATTGCACTATTGTCTACTATTTTGAGATATTGGCACAACTTTTGGGTTTAAGGTCAAACCTACGAGCTCACCAACATTGTTGTTGACGTTTTCGAGTATCATTTTCAGGTGAAGTGAAAGAGGAATAAGTTGATGATATGTGATAGCAGACTTAGAAGTATCCTGTATGGATTTTTCATGAGAAGTCTTGCTTGCTTGTTTTTTTGATTTTGGTATTCGGATGTTTCTAGTTTATGTTTGGATTTGGACCCCTGTGTGGGCTATTTGGAATTGTAATAGATTGTGGTTTATGATAGTGATTTGGGACATCACTCGAGGTTGTTCGAGGTTGATGGTCTTCGTAACACTTAAAGTTTATGCATTGTAGTTTTTCTCTATATTGTATCTTGTGTTATGATTGATCATTATGTTGCATTCCTGAGTTTCCGCCATTGTCGGGGTGTGACAGATTGGTAATCAGAGCCAAGGTTATAGAGAACTAAGTGGATTGTCCTAGACTATAACCTAAGATCCATCGTCTAGTTGCATATAGGATCTATGTGCGTGGTGTTCCGCTTTTGCTTGCTTTTGTATGTTCATGGTTTGGTGCTTTAGTTATTTCAGTCATTGAAATGGGTGAGCTCAACATTGAGTACGACTGGGAAAGGATGCAAATATAAGTATGGTGGCCAACGTAGTTATAAGCGTATCACAACTCACTCGTATTTAGTAATGTCGTTCACACAAATCAATGTTGACACCGTAGGGTGGTATTATGTGAGCTATATATATAGTAAGATGTTCTATATATATATATATGCAAGTCTTCTATATATATATATATATATATATATATATATATATATAAGATATAAATAAAAAATATATATATATATATATATATATAAAAGTGTGGTGTTTGTGTGTGTTGCAAGTCTTCCTGCTGCAAAACGTTGCCCAAGTTCTCCTCGTAAAATTAATGCCGTCCCAAGATGGGACCCGAAGTACTGGCCGGCCTGCTGCCGAATCACTAGGAGGGGGAATGGGTGTACGGGTTGGTAGAGGTAGGAGGGGTAGAAGACCTAGGGAAGATAATGATGAGCATGTTAATAAATTGAATGGTTAAGGGGATTACCAAGGAATGGGAGCTAATGGAGGTGTAGAGGGAGTCAATAGGAATGTAGAGGAAGTCAATGGGGGAGCACCCGACTTGTTGACGATCATTGCCCAACAATTGCAGAACCTCTTACCCGCCATGCTAGCTCAGGTTAGTAACCAAGGAAATGTTGGAAATCAAAATGGTAATGTGGTTAATGAGAACGTTCAGGAGAACATTAGGAATGTGTTAGTGAATGGCAACCGGGTAGGTTGTTCATATAAGGAGTTCTTAGCTTGTAACCCTAAGAAATATGATGGTAAAGGAGGTGCTGTAGTTCTTACTCGATGGATCGAGAAAGTAGAGAACGTGTAAGATATGAGTGGTTGTAGTGTTGACCAAAAAGTAAAATAAGCTGCCGGTTGATTTGTGGGTAAGGCTTTAACGTGGTGGAACTCTCAGATCTGCGTGTTAAGTCGGGAAGTTGTTGTTAGTATGTCATGGAATGACTTTAAGTTTATGATGATAAAAGAGTTTTGTCCTAGGCATGAGATGCAAAAATTAGAAACTGAGTTGTGGAATCACGCCATGGTCGGGGCTGGCCATGCTGCGTATACTGATAGGTTTCATGAGTTGGCGAGGTTAGTTCCTCACTTATTAACTCCTATAAGTAGGAAGATTGAGAGGTATGTGTATGGCCTTGCTCTACAGATCTGTGGGATGGCGGCAGCAATGGAGCTAAAGACTATGCAGAAGGTGGTGCATATTTCTGGTGCACTGACCGATGAGGCTATTAGAAATGGATCAATTAAGAAGGTTGAGAAGAATGGAAATGTGGGGGAACCTAGCAAGGATAAGAATAGTAGGGATGATAATAAGAGGACTAGGACTGGTAATGCTTTTGCTATTACTGCAAACCCTGTAGGAAGAGAGAATACGGGTGTTTGGCCCAAGTGTACCACTTGCAATTCCTATCATGCACTCGGAGGGCCTTGTTGCACATGCTTCAACTATAATCGCTAGGGTAATTTGGCAAGGGATTATAGAGGTGTGCCTAGGAATGTGAATCCGGTCAATGCTAGAAACCCACCTGTGAGGGTATGTTATGAGTGTGGTAGTACCGACCATGTCAAGTCAGCTTGTCCTAGATTGAATAGAGCACAAGGACCGGGAGGAAATCGTCCAAACCAAGTTGTTGCTAATAACAAGGGTTAGGGTCGTGGAAACCAAGAGAACCAAGCTAGGGGTAGGGCATTTATGTTGGGAGCAGAGGAAGCTCGCCAGGATCCGAACATTGTGACAGGTACGTTTACTTTAAACGATCATTTTGCCACTACCTTATTTGACTCTGGTGCCGACTATAGTTTTGTTTCCACTACTTTTATACCCCTGTTAGGCATCGAACCCAGTGAATTAGGTTTCAGATATGAGATTGAGATAGCTAGCGGGCAACTAGTAGAGATTGATAAGGTTCCCATAAGGGTTGTTAAACTCGAATCAGAGGCCAATGTCTTTTGACATCGAGTTAATACCTATTGGGCATGGTAGTTTTATTCGATATAATAGGTATGGGAATTGTGGTTGTATAACCTAAGGCTGAAATAATTTTATCAATGAGAGAAGTATTGAGGAACCACTACTAATGGCAAGTGTTTAGAGTATTTATGGGGATTAGGAGGAGTAGACAGAAAGAAAGCGAGACTCTTGATGAGTACTAAGGCTAGAGAAAAGGAACAAGAAGAGATAGTGGTAGTAAGATATTTTCCTGAGGTATTGCCGGATGATCTATCTGGATTGCCGCCTGTTCAGGAAATCAAGTTTCGGATTGAGTTAATCCCTGGAGCAACGCCGGTTGCAAACTCTCCCTATCGATTGACACCTTCTGAATTAGAGGAGTTGTCGAGACAACTCAAGGAACTCCAAGAAAAAGGTTTCATTCGACCAAGCTCATCGCCTTGGGGAGACCGGTATTGTTTGTGAAAAAGAAGGATGGTTCTTTTAGGATGTGTATTGATTATAGAGAGTTTAACAAGTTGACTGTTAAGAATCGTTATCCGCTTTCTAGGATTGATGATCTATTTGACCAACAGCAAGGGTTACAGTTCTTCTCAAAGATAGACCTTAGGTCTGGATACCATCAGCTAAGAGTGCATGAGAATGACATTCCAAAGACTGCGTTTAGAACTCGTTATGGATATTTTAAGTTTACTGTAATGCCCTTTGGTCTGACTAACGCACCAGCGGTATTCATGGATTTGATGAATAGAGTTTGTAGGCCTTATCTTGATAAGTTTGTGATAGTATTTATAGACGATATCTTAATCTACTCTAAGACTCAAGAGGAGCATGTAGAACATTTAAGGTTAGTCTTGGAACTGCTCAAAAAGGAGAAACTATATGCTAAGTTTTCTAAGTGTGAATTCTGGCTAAGAGAAGTGCAGTTTCTTAGGCATGTGATAAATGGTAATGGAATTCATGTAGACCCCAGTAAGATTGAAGCTGGTAAGAATTGGAAAGCCCCTAGAACTCCGACTGAGGTTTGTTCGTTCTTAGGACTGGCTGGGTATTACCGTAGGTTCATTGAGAACTTTTCTAAGATAGCTAAGTCTCTTACTATCTTGACTTAGAAGTGTAAGACTTTTGATTAGGGCGAGGAACAGGAATTAGTATATCAAACTTTGAAGGATAAGTTATGTAATGCGCCTGTTCTAGCTCTCCCTGATGGATCGGAAGACTTTGTGGTATATTATGATGCTTCCGGGATAGGACTAGGCTATGTGTTAATGCAAAGAGGTAAAGTGATAGCCTATGCGTCTAGGCGGTTAAAAATTCATAAGGAGAATTATACTACCCATGATTTAGAGTTGGGTGCAGTTGTGTTTGCACTTAAGATCTGGAGGCATTATCTATATGAGAAAAAGAGTGTCATCTATATGGATCATAAGAGTCTTCAGCATATCTTTAGTCAAAAAAAGTTGAATATGTGACAGCGTCGCTGGATAGAGTTGTTTAGTGATTATGACTGTAAAATTCGCTACCATCCTGGTAAGGCAAATGTGGTGGCTGATGCCTTAACTAGGAAGGAAAGAGTAAAGCCTAAGAGAGTTAGAGCTATAAATATGATCCTTCAGTCGAGTATCAAGGATAGGATACTGGTGGCTCAAAAGGAGGCTGTGGATGAATTTGCAGTATTGCAGAAAGGTTTAGATGAGATGATGGAATAGAGAAGTGATGGAACTTTGTACTACCTGGATCGAATATGGGTACCTTTGAAGAGTGAGGTAAGAACCCTGATAATGGATGAAGCCCATAAGTCAAAGTACTCTGTACACCCAGGAGCTGATAAGATGTATTATGATTTGAGAGATAGGTATTGGTGGCCTGGAATGAAAAAGGATATAGCTGAGTATGTTAGTAAGTGTTTGACTTGTTTGAAGGTTAAGGCTGAGCATCAAAGGCCATCTGGCTTGCTCCAGCAACATGAGATTCTCGTATGGAAATGGGAAGGGATAGCTATGGATTTTGTGACTAAGTTGCCTAGGACTAGTAGTGGGCATGACACGATCTGGGTCATTGTAGACCGGTTGACTAAGTCTACTTATTTTCTACCTATGCGTGAGGATTATAAGATGGAAAGGTTGGCTAGATTGTATTTAAATGAGGTGGTTGTAGACATGGTGTGCTGATCTCGATTATATCGGATCGTGATAGTCGTTTCACATCAAGGTTTTGGCAGTCAATGCAAGAGGCATTAGGAACTCGTTTAGACATGAGTATGGCTTATCACCCTCAGACCGATGGTCAGAGTGAGCGTACTATTCAGACTTTGAAAGACATGCTTAGAGCGTGCGTCCTAGACTTCGGAGGGAGTTGGGATGTTCATCTTCCGTTGGTTGAGTTTTCGTATAACAATAGTTATCATTCTAGTGTGAGATGTGCTCCGTTTGAGGCATTGTATGGTAGAAAGTGTCGTTCGCTAATTATGTGGGATAAGGTTTGAGAAGGTCAATTAATAGGACCTGAGTTAGTACAAAAGACTACTGAGAAGATCTCGCAGATTAAGGATAGACTTAAGGTTGCGCGTGATAGTCAAAAAAGTTATGCTGTTAAGAGGAGGAAGCCTCTAGAGTTTAGTGTAGGTGACTATATCTTGCTCAAAGTGTCGTCTTTGAAAGGTGTGGTACGCTTTGGGAAGAAAGGGAAGTTAGCACCTAGGTTTGTTGGACCGTTTGAGATTCTTGAGAAAGTAGGCCCTGTGGCCTATGGATTAGATTTTCCCAAGGAATTGAATGGTGTTCATGACACGTTTCACGTGTCGAACCTTAAGAAGTCTTTGGCTGATCCAACACTAAAAGTGCCTTTGGATGAGATTCGAGTTGATTCTAAGTTAAATTTTGTGAAAGAGCCTATAGAAATATTGGAAAGAGAGTTTAAGAAATTGAAGCGTAGTAGGATTGCCATCTTCAAGGTTCGGTGGGATTCGAAACGTAACCCTGAATTCACGTGGGAACGTGAAGATCAGATGAAATTAAAGTATCCGCATTTGTTTAGAGATGTTAGTAGTTGAATTTCAGGGACGAAATTCTTTTAAGGGGGTAGAATATAACCTTTGCCCTTTTGTGCTCTGAATATTTCATTAATAGTCCTTTGACTATTTGACTTTCGTCAGTTTATTCAGATTTCGTACCGCGTTGACGGTGATGATTTTTATGAGATATGTGACGATTTGAGATTCATTGTGATTAATAATCCCTTTTTGGAAGGTATTATTGTGTTATGTGTATTCCGGGTGGTTTGACCCGTGAATTTCAAGAAATGCCGAAAAACAAGTCTGACACGTCCGTTAATGTCCAAGTTAAGTTTTGAAGGGTTTAAAGTGAAAATATGTCATGTGAATACTCTAGGTTAATGGAAAAGTATTTTTAAAGTGAATAAAAATGATTTTTAACTTTGGGGTAAATTTTACGATTGAGTTTTATGAGCTTTTATGTGATTTCGACACGAAAAGAAAGACCCGACACCCCCTTAGGATACTATTCGGTCAAGAAGTCAAGGGAGGGAACAAGAAGGCTAGTTTTTAGCATGTTTGTCTAATTGTGTACACTTATATGCTTAACATCTAAGCATTTTCTTACATATTTCATCTTTACAAAAAAATATCCTTTCTTCCTTTCACTCTTGTGTTTGCCTGCCACCTACACACACACACTCTCATAATTTTTGAATTTTGATCAAGAAAATATGAAGACATAAATATTTAGGGTTGATCCTAGTGCTTGGTTATTCATTTAAACAACGTTTGGGTTGTCTGGTTCGTGTCGCAATCTACAAATTTGAAGATTTTTTTGTAAGTTTTTAAATTTAAATTTCGTTTGTCCTTTTGGGTTTGTTTTGATGCATAGATGTTAGTTGTACAAGTTGATCGTTATGAAAATTGATTTTTGGAAGCGAAACGAATAAAAGGATGCGTTTGGTTCACGAATAGTAAAAAGGGAAAATGAGGTTTTTGTAGTTTTGATGTTGTGGTCATGATGGTTGAATAATATATGATGCTAGAATGCTTATTTTTGATAAGTGGCTTGTATAGTTTATTTTTGGCTTATTTTTAAGCATCTTTTTGGCTTATTTGAGCTTATAGCTCACGGCCCATTCAAGAAAAGACATAAGGGATATGTTTTTGATTATTTTGTGTTATGTTGTATGTTGTGGACTATTTTTGAGGCTTATGGTAGTAACCAAAAGCGATACGTAGCATAATAGCTTATTTTCAAGCTTAATGTACGTATTGTAGAGTTTATGGACTCACGGCCCAATAAGTTTATTTGAGCCGCGACTTAATGGGAGGGCTTATTGTGGTCCGGATTATTTTTACATATAAGTATACACTTATATATATAAATGGACATTGATTTTGGACTTGGATTATATTATGGACTTATAAATGTCCTAATGGACCCTTGTTGGGCCTTAAGGCCCAATAAGCAATATTTCGTCATTATGAGCGTTTTGTTGGACTTTTGAAAGTGAAAATGTGTTTACGAAGGGGTATTGAATGATATTTTGAAGGAAAAGTATTTGTAAGTGTTAAAGTTGAGATTTTGGAAATTTGGTCGAAAAGTGTCAAATTTGTGAAAAATGTGGAAAAAATGAGGTTTTAAACCTTGAAAAACGTTGTATAAACATACAGGTTATGCCGAAATTTCGTAAAAAGTTTATACTTAGAAATTTTCTTTAAAAACATGATTTTTGATTTTAAATAATAAAATAATATTTAATTATTTGGTTTATTTAATAAATTCATTAAAAGACGAAAAAAATATAATTTTGCTCAAAACTTTCCTAATGTGTCTAATATGATTAAACGATTCATTTTCAATCGATTAGTAATTATTTTATGGCATTCGGGGTTACCGAATGGACTTGTCGAGATATATTTATAATTAATAATTTTGAATATTTATTAGATTACTTATCTATTTACGCTAAATAGTATAAGTATGTATTATCGGGGAATGAGATTGATATGATTATGGAGTTAAGTCGCCAACCATCACACCACTAAAACTTGTTTTGGGTAATTGTACAACGTATCTAAACTCTATGCATCAACGTAATGATTGTTTTGGAATTGGATGATTAAAATGAGACATTAACTGGACTAGATCGTGTGCGGGCGTCGTTGCATTTGCTTGTGTGATTAAGATTGGGTAGCTAAAGACTTGCTTGAGGTGAGTTCTCGTAGCCCCACTTTTTACTGGTTTTTCGTTGGGGGAAAATAATACTCAAATGTGTTTTGAAATATTTTGAATTGATCTGTGTGAAATGAGGTTTTGTTTTGGGACAAATATGTGCTTATGACTGCTATGTGAATATTGTGCTTGATTATTGGATCGGATGGGTACACCTACCCAGTATTTCTGTGTGACACTTGCATGTACTGTGTTTGGCATGCAAGGTTTTGTGTGTCCCATCTAATATAGTGCTCCAGCTGGTAGGCATTTAAGTGGGAGAGTTGCGACTCCATATTTATGTGTTTAGATCGGATCGGTACGCCTACCCAGTGTTGGATTGGATTGCATATATTCACTGTCCTAAAGCACTATTGTCCACTCTTGAAATATTGGCACAACTTTTGGGTTTAAGGTCAAACCTACGAGCTCACCAACATTATTGTTGACGTTTTCGAGTATCATTTTCAGGTGAAGTGAAAGAGGAATAGTTGATGAATGTGATAGCAGACTTAGAAGTATATTGTGTGAAATTTTGTTTGAAGTCTTGCTTGCTTGTTGTTCTGGTTATGGTTTTGGATTTTATGGAATAAGTTTGGATTTGGTCCCCTGCGAGGGCGTATGAATAATTGTTAGAGATTTTAGATTTTAGTTGCGATTTAGGACATTACTTGAGTTTGTTCAAGGTTTATGGTCTTCATAGCACTTGGATTTTATGCAATGTAGTTTTCTCTATTTTGTATCTTGTGTTATGATTTATCATTATGTTATATTCCCGAGTTTCCGCCATTGTCGGGGTGTGACAGCTAATAATACTTAGCGACACCATAATCTTTACCCTATGCCATAAGGCATATTATAATATCAATTTTAACTTATATCCTTCAACATATACTCCTAAAGTTTAAAACTTTAGCTTTCTTTCTAAAGTCTTAACTAAAGGTCGCATTCTAACTCTTATTTCGCCTATCTTATTTCCTTCGACATCTAACTAATTTGGACTTTTATTTTCTACCTCCTTAATCCCTATCATGTTATGCCGAGAACACATAAGCCTACTCGTTCATACTTCTTTATTTACATTGAGAAGCGTCCCAATCAATGCAAATAAGGAAGTAAAAACTTATGGTTCGGTGATTCACAATTTCTTTATTTAAATGAAGAGGCGTCCCAATCCATTTAAATAAGGAGATTATGAATCATCCTACTTACATACTTCCAACATAACACTCGAACTTGATTAAGTCTTCATTACTTTCCATTCATCTCATATTACAATCTCATTTACTTTCGATATCATCTTTTATAGTCTTGGATCCAATCTCCTTAACTTTTTCCCGAAGGAAACTTGGCTTTCTCCCTGTAGGAATTCGTCCAATATTGCTACCCTTGTGGTATCACCAACCTTGCGTTAGTCCTTACATTTCATCGTTTGGCTTTCTCCCCGTAGGGATTTGCCCATTACCGATACCTTGTGGTATCACCAACCTTGACCGAGCATTGGACCCAAGCTATGTTTAATTTATCGTTCTTTACCCTTTTCGACATCTACATATCTTTTTGTTGGCGTATGGCCGGAATGGGCCAGACCCAATGGGCTGAACCCGATAAAAAGGTGGCCCACATCCTATGTAACCCTAATCCATACACTATATATACAGGGGTAGGATCATCCTACCTACATACATCTACACAAGGTTATTCTCTACCACCTCTTTACTCTATGTTTATACCATTTTGACTTGACCGTCGGAGGGTGGATCCCGGGGCTCCGGCCTCGGGTCTCCTTATAACCAGTTCTTCTTTGTGTATAGCACTATTCAAGGCTCGAGAAGACAATGAACGCCACTAGTATGCTTCAACAAGTTGGCGCCATCCATGGGACACGAACAAAATGCTCGTCCTACTCCGTCGAACATCATGTCCGCGGATTACTTCTCACATTACATGGAAATCTAAGGTGATGTTTATATCTTTTTAAATTGGTAACAAGATATTACCAATATCTTTTTAAATTGGTAACAAGATATTACCAATATCTTTTTAAATTGGTAACAAGATATTACCAATATTTTTTAATTTGATAAAAAGATTTTATCCATATCTTTTTAATTTGGTAACAAGATATTACCAATTTTTTTTAATTTGATAAAAAGATTTTATCCATATCTTTTTCCTTATTTGCAATTATCCCGTAAGTCGAATGTCATATTCGCATTACCCAGTCACGGAAGTACGTCTTTTGTCGGCCGTAAGTCGAACGCCATATTCGCATTACCCGGTCACGGAAGTACGTCTTCCGTCGGCCTTTATTATACAGGGTTCGCCTTCATCATATGGCGGCGTATGGTTAGAAAGTGTGCACGTCTCCGCGACGGTAAGAGTAGTCCTTTTAGTCTAGTAACCGTGGCTACGACCATGCTTACTAGACTAGGGGGACATGATGACGTATAGTGTAGACCGACCCGGACCACTCATACTATTATGGGCTTACTTGCTGAGGACGTATATCATAAGTCTAGCATAACATGATCAAGAACCATATCATACTAGACTGGGGGACATGTTGGCGTATGGTCCGGAATGGGCCAGACCCAATGGGCTGAACCCGATAAAAGGGTGGCCCACATCCTACGTAACCCTAATCCATACACTATATATACAGGGATAGGATTACCTACCTTCACACATCTACACAAGGTTATTCTCTACCACCTCTTTACTCTATGTTTATACCATTATGACTTGACCGTTAGAGGGTGGATCCCGAGGCTTCGGCCTCGGGTCCCCTTCTAATCGGTTCTTCTTTGTGTGTAGTACTATTCAAGGCCCGGGAAGACGACGAACGGCCCTAGGAGAGTCATCAAGACCAGCCCAACCGAATTATGCTTCAACACTTTCTAATCATATACTTTTTCATTTCCATTTTTATTGCCTTATGCAATTCTAGCTCACACTTTATTCATCTTTCTTTATATTATACAAGATTCAATTGATACTTGTCATTCTCATGTATCATATACGTATATGTTTTCACATTTTATTTATCATTCTCTTGTCAACCTCAAGTGGGCAACTTATTCAATTTCTAAACATCATTTTGGTTCGCTTAACTTTTCGCGTATAAACCTTACATAGGTTATTCTTATAATATACTCATTTACTTTACTTTATTTATCACATACATCTCTTTCATTCATTTACATGATTTTAGTCATTCTTTATCATTCTTTTCTTTGATTTACCTTAAGGTACACTCGTCTATTCATTTTACTTATCATACATCTCTTTCATATATCAACGAGATTGCATTCTTTATTTATCACTCATATTCTTCTCGTACTTAATTACATCATGCCATCACATCATACCTTATTATGTCTTCTACATTATACGACTTATCATACTTCCACCCTTTATTGGTAATTTACATAAGCGCTTACTCTCCATATAATAATTCTTCTTTAAGTAACTTTTTCATAATTCAAACATCCTCACATTTACTTAACTCATACTTACATACTTTCACCCTTACTTATTAGAATGCAATCCTATACATTTATGTAGCTTAAGCATTTCTTAAACTCATATCATCATATACATCTTACATTACTTATATATATAAATAACCTATCATAGACTTTACATTATATAAACATATACTTCTATACTTAACACTTTTCCGATAAGTGTTTCACTTTCTTAGCCACATTCATAATCCCTTAAGTCTATGGCAAAATAATATATACCACATTTCATATTCATTCTATGTCCATACATGATCATTCTATTTGCCGCAAGCACTAAATCTACCTTATACTAAGGCATTCGCATTCTTCACTACTTATACTTACGGCACACGCATCTATGAGTGATCTAAGACTAGGCAACCTATAGTGGAAACCTACTTCTCTTAGACCGAAGCTCTGATACCAAGTGGAAACGCCCCTTTCCCGACTCTAAAATTTGACCGAGAATTTAAAACTTTGCATAAACGCAGGACCGGGAATGACCTTGTGTCATTCCTTAATATACTTTTTAAAATACATTACAATTAGACCCTTTAAGGTTTCATTATCATAAAGTAGACTCTAAAAGCTTTTCAACGATATAAGGAACTCTTTGTAACTCCTTACGGTTTGGATTTTACGACGAAAACAAAATTGGCAAGGCTGCAGACCCAGCCAGCCGGGTGGCTGAGATAGCCAGCTGGGAGGCTGGAGGCCAGCCGGGCAGCTGAGAATCCTATTCGGGCAGCTCCCTGCTCCGGAACACACACCTAAACTTATTTTAGACAATTTATTACGAAAAACTAACTTCTCGAACTTGATATTTCATAAAAATCTCTAGAATTCATTATAACTACATAATACAACATTGTCATAAACATTTGTGGTCTAAGTGACCCAAAAACATTTATCTTACGGGGTTTTCCAAACACCCCGTTTCACATAAAACACTTTAAAGACATACATAACCATTATTTCATTATAAGACCTTGACTTGAACAACATTAACAAGACATTACAAATGATTTTACAACACTTGGAGGTTCAACCTTAACTCGAGCTCGGCATCCTACGTTATGCTAAAATTTACAAGTAAATACACCTTCCAACCCGTGCTCATTTTTAAGCATTTACCTTCTTCACATTGGACCTACAAAACATCGCAATTTAAACACGTAAGCTTTCGCTTAGTAAGTAAAAGACATAACAAGTTATTATACATCATTTATACACACTTGCTTCATAAACATCACTTACAAGACCAAGAGTCTAAAGTCTTACAGTCACTTCCTTTTCTCCTTTATTAACATAAGCTTCACCACCATCACTTTTAGCAAAACTAAGTAAATCACTTCCTAGCTATATAAAGTAAATTGTCTTTCTAACTTGATCTAAACATTCTAGCAACTTAAGCCTTCTACATCATTAACACAATCAAAACACTTAACACAAAGCACATAACACAAATATGATCAATTTAATATAATCTCTTGTTATAGTCAAATTACTTACCTTGAATCCAAGCTAAATTACCAACAAATCACCATCCTCTTCTTTGCTTGCTTTCCTAGTCATAATCATCACCATCTTCATTATTACAATAAGCAATACATAATTTGGGTTTATATAACCCAATCACACACCCTTCAATATATCTTGACATCATATGACCATACCTTGATCATATGATAAAAACCTTTAATTATACCAATTACTCAAAACCCATACTTTCTATAGCCTCATACTTCATTTATAAACATATTTTACCTAAAACCCCCAATTTATCTCAAGAACCCTAATTTATAATTTCACCAATTCAACATAATAATAGATACTTACTTGTATAGGATCATTGTTAGAGATTAAGCCCTTGAATTAGAACCTTAAACTTTCATAACTTGATCATGAACATGATTCTTTCTTCTCCCTCTCTTTTTCTTGTTTTGGTTGACACCCACACAGCCAAAAACACATTCCAGAATGTGTTAGAAAGTCAATGGAGGACTGACTTATAAAAATCCTGGATCAAGTTTGCCAACTTGACAATACTAGCCCCTTAAGTTTCATTTTCTTATAATTAAGCCATATTAACTTATATAACTTAATATCACTTAACTACTTCAATCCTTCAAGTTATATTCTTTATAAATGTGACACATTAATCTTTCTAAACCCATTTACATAACATTTATCTACCGGGTTGACTAACCAATCACATAACGTCTTCAAACTTATAAAAGTCGTTGTCAAACTCATTCTATGGCATTATCGTAAATAATTACTTAAAAACCGGTTTTGGGGTGTTACAAGAACCTCCAATGTGTTTCGGTTGTACAACATGATTTCAAGCCGACAATTAAAATTTCACAAAAAGTTTTCAGGTAGATTTGGGATGTGATTATATAATGTTAAATCTTTAATTGGAAGTAAAAAATTGTTTACATTTTTTGTATTTTAAAATATAAAGTCTAAAGGTACAAAGTTTAAGGGGTTATTTGTGTATTTTTTATACTTATAATAAAATTTGTAATTTAAAAATTTACACTTTTAACTCATATAATTTATTTAGAATTAAACCACTAAAGTTTTGTTAATTTTCTCCTTTTTTTTCAGGTTTTTGTTTTACAAATTTGACACATATTTTTATGTTTTTTTCTCCGCCAAATTCTTTTCAATTTTGACCAAATTGATTCAATTTTGACTTTTTATTAACCAATCAGATCGCATGATTTTGCTAACGTGGCAAAATCAAGCGTTCTGGTTGGTCTAATTTGATT
Source organism: Tanacetum coccineum (assembly GCA_026074375.1). Classification (NCBI taxonomy): domain Eukaryota; kingdom Viridiplantae; phylum Streptophyta; class Magnoliopsida; order Asterales; family Asteraceae; genus Tanacetum; species Tanacetum coccineum. Next base: position 45,916 of record BQNB010014018.1, on the reverse strand, counting down.
TCTCATAACATTTAATCTCATACAAAACTCTAAAATGATGTAATTCTTTCATTATATAAAAAATTAGTAAAGTATACAATTTTAAAAAATGTTAAAATATCGACCTATTAGAGTTATTTTTACCTTTTGGTAATAACTTTAAAAATTCAAAATATCTTATTATATACTCCGTATTAAATAACTTTTAATCCTTATCACTTAATTTTGTTTATATTTCATAGATACACCTTTTTTATATACTTAATTTTGTTTATATTTCATAGATAAACCTTTCTTATTAAATGGCGTTAATTATCCAGTTAGAGTCTTCAAGGAACAATTTCAAGCTTCGAGTCTATTGTCCCCTCCTTCCTCGGATAGCGAAGGGGATTCCGTCTTTGAAGAAGAGTTCATTGGTCCTTCCCTAGAAAGGAACGACCATGATGGTGAATCCTGTGGCGAAAGTTCATCAGAGTTGAGGGATTCTAAAAGGACGGTTAGATGGGGAAATGATAAAGTCCATTACATTCTCTCTCCATGCATGCATGCGGGGGACGGTTGAAAAAAGATTTTGGCTCCTCCCCATATGATTATCAGAACCCAGGCATTTCTCCTAGATCAAGTGGGCTACCACCACCACCTCATCCTATCTCTATTGATCAGGCCCAAGAGGCCCTTTTAGAAGAAATTGTCCAGCCCACTCCTAATAATGATTTTTTTGGGCCTGATAAATTGGACATTTCTAATTTACCTAGTTCTAAACCGGTTCCAGACCCCAATATCCCTCTCAATAATGGTACGGTTGTGACTCAAGATGATGAGGAGCTACATGATCTTATTAGTAGCTTCCAACGCCTCTCTGAAAAAGCTAATGTCGATGGAAAGCCAATTGGGAGAATTAAGAGAAAGCACAAGCATAAGACAAAGAAACTTGTAGTCGGAAGTGTTGCGGGATCCCAAATCATATCCTCTTAAAGAATCTTAGTAGATGACCTTGATGATGACTGTAGGATGAGGAACATTGGCGAAATGATCGGTTTCTCTTTTGATCCTAATCAGGTTAATAAGGCTCCTTGTGGATCTTCGTGATTCATTGGATATGCTTTTTCAGGTGTTGTTGTATTTTTATGATCGGTTTATCCTTAAATTGCAATGGTCTTGGAAAAGACATAAAAAAGGGTGGATTAGTGAGTTAATCAGCAGATATTCCTCATCCTTTATTGGAATTCAAGAGACTAAATTAAAGTCTTGTGATATGTTCTATATTCGTTCCATTTGGCCTCATTCTTATGCTGATTTTATTCATGGTGGGTCAGTAGGTGCTTCAGGGGGCATTCTAACCATGTGGGATTCTCGGATGTTCGATGTAGAACACAAGGTTATTGATCAAAACTTTATTGGGGTGATAGGTACATGGGTCGGTGTTAATAAAAAGATTGGGTTGCTCAATGTTTATGCGCCCCAATCTAGTGCGCTAAAAGAGGCTTTGTGGTTGTCTATGAACTCTCTTTTATCTTCTTATAACATAACGTGGATCATTTTTGGGGACTTTAACGTGGTTAGATCTCGCGACGAATGTAGTGGCTGTGGTTTTAATAGTGGAGAGGCGATCGTGTTTAATGAGTTCATTGCTCGTAATGGCCTTTTTGACTTTCCATTTGGTGGTAGGAGGTTCTCTAGATTTAACAAGGAGGGTAAAAAAGCTAGCAAGCTTGATAGATTCTTGGTATCCCATAACTTCTTTGATCACTAGGATAACGCAAGTGTTTCGGTTTTATGTCGGTCTCACTCAGATCATTGTCCAATCCTCCTCAAGGTTGGATCTCCTAACTTTGGTCCTAAACCTTTTAAGGTTTGTGACAAATGGATTAATGATGAAGAGTTTAGAAAGATGGTATCTGATTCGTGGGATGTGGTTTCAACTCCTGTAATGCCGAGTCTGTATCTTAAAAACAAGCTTAAAAGGCTTAGGCTTGCCATCAAGGCTTGGACCAGTAATCGTATATCGGCCCAACAACGTTCAAAGGAGGAAATTATGAGGCAACTTGTTGACTGAGATGTTAGGGCGGAGGCAGATCTTATCAATGAAGTAGACATTCTAAAAAGGGAAGAATGGATGATGGATTTAACCACTCTCGAGCAGCTGCAAAGAAACAATTTGAGGCAGAAATGTAGGCTGAGATGGGCGGCCGAGGGTGATGAAAATACTCGATTTTTTCATTCCCTTCTAAAAAATAAATATGCAAATTTCTCCATGAAAGGCGTCTTAGTTAATGGAATTTGGTTGGACTCCCCTGATGAGATGAAAAAAGCCCTGATGAGATGAAAAAAGCTGTCATTGACCACTTCTCTTCTAGATTCAAAGAAAACGATCGACACCGGCCCTCATTTGCTAGCTTTCTTTTCTGTAGGCTTTCCCTTCCTGATAATAGCTATTTGGAGTCGAGCTTTTCTTTAGAGGAGATAAAGTCTGCCGTTTAGGACTGTGCCGACTCGAAAGCCCCGGGCCCCGATGGGTTCAACTTTAATTTTATCAAATCATTCTGGAACATTCTCAAAGTTGATTTCTGGAACTGTATCAATCACTTTGAATCTACTGGAACCATTGCAAACGGATGTAATCCTTCCTTTGTGGTGTTGATTCCTAAAAAGATTGATCCCCTCGGGTTCTCTGATTTCCGCCCTATTAGTCTCATTAGTTGTGTTTATAAGGTGATTACCAAGTTACTTGCTTCTCGGTTGGCTTAGGTTATTGACTCAATTATTGGCCCTAATCAATCAGCCTTTATTAAAGGAAGGCAAATTCTTGATGGTTGTCTTATCGCTAATGAGATCATCCGTATGGCCTCGTTGGAAAATCATAAACTCCTGCTCTTCAAGGTTGACTTCGAGAAAGCGTTCGATAGTGTCAATTGGGGCTTCCTCTTAGACGTTATGAGACAAATGGGTTTTGGGGTTAAATGGAGGAAGTGGATAACCTCGTGTCTCTCTTGGGCTTCCATCTCAGTTTTGATCAATGGCTCCCTATCTAATGAATTCAAGATGGAGCGTGGCTTCCATCAAGGAGACCCTCTATCGCCTCTCCTTTTTCTTTTAGTCGCCGAAGCCCTTCAAGTGACTATTTTGGAAGCGTGTGGAAAAGTGGTTTATAATGAAGTTTCTCTCGCGTATAGTGGAACTAATATCTCTCTTCTTCAGTACGCGGATGATGCTTTATTCTTTGGCGAATGGTCAAGACTTAATGCTTATAATCTTATTAACATTCTCAAATGTTTTGAGAAAGCTTCAGGTCTTAAAGTTAATATTGCAAAGAGTAAGCTTTATGGGATTGGGGTTAGTCGGGCGGACGTTGATATGGTTGCCTCGTCTCTTGGTTGTGATCACGGCTCCCTCCTTTTTCTTTATATTGGGCTGCCCGTTGGCAGGAAAATGAATAAGGTCGTGAGTTGGAATGAAGTGGTTAATCGTATTAGAGAAAGGCTTGCGTCTTGGAAAGCCAAAGCTCTCTCGATCGGGGGTAGGCTCACTCTCATCAAATCGATCCTTGGAAGTCTCCCTATTTACTATCTTTCTCTCTTTAAGGCCCTTTTAAAAGTAATCAATCTTCTTGAATCGATTAGGAGCAGATTTTTTTAGGGGTTCAAAGATTCCCAGCATGGAATTTCATAGGTAAAGTGGAAGTCGATCCTTCTCGATAAGGAGTTAGGGGGTTTGGGTGTCGGCTGCCTCCATTCCAAGAACCTCGGTCTCTTGGGTAAATGGAAGTGGTGTTTTCTAAATGAAGGAAATGCATTATGGCGTACGGTTATAACTGAGTTCTACGGTCCTGATGGTGGTTTTGGAACATACGCTGGTGGTGTTATTAGTGGGGTTTGGGCTGGCATTTTAAAGGCAGTAAAGCATATTGAGGATATTGATAGCTCTTTTAATGTTTCTTTTAGCCTCAAAATAGGTAATGGATCTAATACCTCCTTTTGGAAAGATCATTGGTTTGGGGATGGCTCGTGTCTAATGGACCTGTTCCCCAGATTATATGCTCTTGAGTCTTCTAAAGATTGCAAAATCAATGACCGATGGCATTGTTTGGATGGAATTTGGAGCGACAATTGGTCTTGGCGTTGTCCTCCACGTGGTAAGGCCTTAGATGAGCTTGCCAATCTTGTTTCTCGTATTGGCAACCTTTCCTTAGATTCGACTCGGGTTGATAGATGGTCTTGGGCAGGCAAGATATCAGGTATCTTCAAAGTTAAAACCCTTTCAAAGAAGATACAAACCTTATCGCTTAACAACTTCTCCCTTGGCAAGCACCATTACTAGAACTCCTGGATTCCGCAAAAAGTTAACATTTGCGTGTGGAGAGCATCTTTAGATAGGCTCCCTTCACGAGCCAATCTTGCTGTCCTAGGGATTGACCTCAGTTCTACGTCATGCCCATTTTGCAAGACCGAGTTGGAAGATATTGAGCACTCCCTCATCCGATGCCCCTATGTGGCTAAGGTCTGGCGAAAAGTGTGAAGTTAGTGGAACTCGCCTCCTTATAATTCTTTTCCCTCGTTCTCTATCTCTGATGTTGCTCTCGGTAATCTCCTAATCCCGTCGGATGTGTATCTTAGGCTTTCGAAGGTTATGCAGGGGGTGTTCCAATGTTCTTTATGGGCTATTTGGAAGTGGAGGAACAAATTGGTTAATTCTTAGTCGGCCGATAGCACGATAATCAAAGATGATGATATTTTCCCGTTCATTAAACGTCTCTCAAAGACATGGATTTCGGCTCGGATCCCCTTGAAGACGGTTAACTGGAATTGCTGGATTGCTAGACCTTATGATCTCTTTGTGTAACATCCTCTAGTTTTAGCTGTCAGTGTGTTTCAGTTAGCTTTGGTTTGTTTTTTGCTTTGTACATTCTTTGTATGTTTCTTTGGGCCTCCTCCTTGGAGCCTTCTTCTAATATATTCTTAGCCATTAAAAAAAAACAATATAAATCTAGCCATAGTTTCTTTGAAAATCAAACAATACAATATGAATCATCTTATATATTATAAAATCATTTATTATCAACTATAATTTGATAAGTGTAATATTTATATACATTTAACTAGTTTTAATGCCCGTACACGTACGGAGCTTAGACATTATGTTTTTTTTAAAATATATATAATTTTTATTTTTTCTGTTTTATAAATTATGTATTAAGTATTATAAAGATCACATGAAGAAAATAGATTTATTAAATCTTTTATATATTACGTAGTAGGATAATTAGTATTTTTTTTTTATTTACCTATTTTTGGACTCGATATTGTGAGCCAACTAATCCAGCAAAATTACCCTTTTAGGTAGCCCGAAGTCGGCTCAAGTGAACCTCCGAGGCCACAAGGGGATAAATTTTCTCCTCGTTATATTCGACACAGTGGCTTCCAATTGTTAGAAAACATGCCAACGAAATAAATACTTTTTCAGAAATTCAAAAGAAAAGAAAATGTAATTTCTTCTAAACCTATCAATGAATAGCTAGAAAACCATTTTTTATTTACGATAATTTATGTGCTTTGGTGTTTTTCTATTTGGTTGTACAACATGATTTTATGCCGACAATGAAAATTCCATTAAAAAGCCTTCAGGTAGATTTGGGATGTGATTAAATAATGTTAAATCTGTGTTCGAAGTAAGAATTGTTTACGTTTGTTGTATTTTAAAATATAAAGTCTAGGGGGTATAAAGTTTAAAGGGTTATTTGTTTATTTTTTAAAGTTATAATAAAATTTGTAGATTTTATAAATTTACACTTAATTTCATATAATTTATTTAAAATTAAACCACTAAAAGTTTTATTAATTACCTCATCTTTTTCCAAGTTTTTGTTTTCACAAATTTAACATATGTATTTTTATGTGTTTTTTTTTTCTCCATTAGATTTATCCATCAATTTTTTTTAATTTTGATCAAATTAATTCAATTTTAATTTTTTATTGACCAATCAGATCGCACGATTTTAATTACGTGGAAAAATCAAGCGTTCTGATTGGTTTAATTTTTTAATTCATAAGATTCAATTTGATAGAAAAATTTAAAATGATGTAATTCTTTTATTATATAAAAGATGATATTGCATCTACATCAAGCATTATAAAATTATAGTAATAACTTTAACAAATTAAAGGTGGTATAACATATCAACTAAAAGTTATTTTATCTTTATCATTTAATGATGTTTTTTTTCTAAGATAATTTGTTTTGCTATAAATACCCACATAAACACATATTTATCTTTCATCTAAAAAATATAGGTACTTTATCTTGCAAAGTATTTTAGGTGAAGAAATGGAGAAACTTTGGTTTAAAATTTTCATCTTAGCTGCAATTTTGGTCATTTCTTTTGGTTAGTCATCTCAATCTAGTTTATGTATTTAATCATTATTGTAGTATATAACTTGTTTTCTGAATATGGGAAAAAATATAATTTATTGATAGAAATAGCTTCATTATGAGATTAATATTTATTATCAAGCAGATGCAAACATGTTTGGCATAATTTTGTGTTTTGGTATAAAATTAATTATTTACGGGCATCAATATATATGTGAGTGTGACTTATTCTTAAAAAAAAATCGTTAGGAAAAATTCTATTTATTAATGATAATTAATTATTTTACATTTGGGTTATATGCATCGTAATTATTATTTTTACATAAAATTTGTTATTCACAGATGCGGAACTCAAAGTTGTCGAAGGAAGGGCGTCAGTTACAAGCAATCAAAGTGGTGCAATATCAAATGAGTGTACCAAAGATAGCGATTGTAAATGCCCAAATCCGTGGCAAACAGGACGTTGCTTAGATGGAACATGTATTTGTATAGTCCCTCCATCCCAATAAAGAGTAGAACATATATCATTAATATGAAATTCAACTAAATCAATATTCTTAAAATTTCAACTACCTTTTTCACCGTTGTCTACTTGTTTGAAATGTTTGTGTTTTTAGCTAACACTTGACATACACATGTACTTGACATACACATGTTTAATTATCTTATGCCAAATGTTGGTTTCTTGGTTTCTGCTTTTTAGGCTAACTAATCCACGGGGTTTAAACCACCGCCACACATATTCAAACCAAGTATAGCCCTACTTTTTTAGAAGGTTGGCGTAACCACTTCAGAGTTGTTTGCAGGAATCGAACTTGGGACCTCACACCTTTTAGCGTAACACCTTTTAGCAGGAATATTTATAAGGAAATAACTATTCTGAAACATATATAACCTAACTTACATACTAGATACTGAATGAAAAAGTTAAAAAGTGAGTAACAAAACAATTTCTAATGTAGTACCATTTGATGCTATTTGAGTTAAATCACTATTTAAGCTAAAGTGTGCTATAATTATAAAAATAAAACAAGAAAGGTTGCATAAAAAGATTCACAAATAATAGAAAACCACATAATAATACAGTATATAGTAACGTGCACAACTATTCGAGGTGGGTTATTTTGCATATTAGTTTCTCACTGCATACCAAGGGACAAATCTTGACCATCAATTTCATTATATTAAAAACACATGATTTAAGATTAAAAAAAAACATGGAGGGACCAAAAGTGTAAATTTACGAAAACTCACACTACCACTCCCTCATTATTTGTAGTGTTGGCAAATCTTGCCAAAATTGCAATTAATTGATTTTTTTGACATTTTGTACGTATTTTTACGTTTCTTTACGTTTTTTACGTTCTTATACGTTTTCGTCTGTTTTTTTACGTTTTCGGCCGTTTTTTTTACGTTTTCGTCCGTTTTTTTTACGTTTTCGTCTTTTTTTTACGTTTTCGTCTTTTTTTACGTTTCCTCCGTTATATTACGTTTTCGTCAGTTTTTTTACGTTTTCGTCAGTTATTTTACGTTTTCGTCTGTTTTTTTACGTTTTCGTTCGTTTTTTTACGTTTTCGTCCGTTTTTAACGTTTTCGTCAGTTATTTTACGTTTTCGTCTGTTTTTTTACGTTTTCGTCTGTTTTTTACGTTTTCGTCTGTTTTTTAATTATGTTAAATGTTTCGGTGCCCATAACTAAATATTATTATTTGCATGTACATAAACATAAAATATATCACCTAATTAAAATTAGTAAAAGAAAAAATTACAAATAATAATAATTAATATATAAGTTTTAGTAATAAAGTTTTAGTAGTGTTAAAAAAAACCTAAAAGTTTTAGTAATAAAGTTTAAACGAAAAGTAATTTTCAAATCATAGAGAAAAACTAATTTTATACATATTAAATGTTATTGGCGTTAATAGGAATCGCATTAGTGTATAAAAAACCGAATCCGTATGCAATTTCATAAATCTCATATAAGCTATAATTCATTTGAAAAACAAAGAAAATAATATGATTTTTATAAAAGAAAATGCTAAACATATACGTTAAAAGTTTTTTACATGTATAAATTCTTTGTACTTTTAAATTGATCGTCGACCCTTTAAGTTTAACTACTTTCAAGCAACTAAATCTACCACCCTTATTACTTGTTTTTAATTGTTAAACGTTGCCTTTAATGCTACAAATAGCAAACTTTTTTTTCTAAATACTAAAATATAAATATAACTATCAACCATAATTTAAAATTTGTAATATTCAGATACATGTAATGGTGGTAGTAGAGGTTCAGACGGCATTGAAAGCCGCCTCGTGCAAAGTGACAAAACACGAGAAAACATGCATTGAAAATCAACACGTGTTTATTCCTTTTGCGTTTGATACCTTTGGCTTCCTTGCACCGGAGGCGGTGGAGCTACTCAACCGAGTTCAACGAGTTATGCACAACAATGTTATGACACATAGATCCACGGATGTGGTTTTTAAACGTATTGGGTTTGCAATCCAAAAAAGACTAGCGACGCAGCTTGTTGCCCGCTTGCCTTTCACCGCTATGTAAATCATTTTCTTTATATATAAACATGTTACTAAAGTAAAATATAAAAAAAATGTAATGGTGTTATGTTTATATTCAAATTAGATCGTAGGAAAAAAAGAAAATAAAATAAAAAATGAAATATACTTTTAGTGCTCGGAATTGTTGTTAAGATTCCGATCATAATCTTAGGATCTTACGATTTTACGATACTGCAAAGCAAAAACGATCCAGATCCTACGTAGGATCTTTGCATGCTTAGGATCTTATAGGATCTCGATCTTGGCCATAGGATCTTAAGATCTACTCCGATCCGATCTTACTTTCCCCAAACCACAAACTAAAAACCTACAAATTTATGGGTTGTGTTTCGTATAATTTAACAAAGAGCATGTTAATCTTTTTAAGCATTTCATAATCATAATTTAGGACAACATTTCTATGAAACATTAATATATTTTGTGTTTTTGATGCATAATAATTTGTAGATTTGTATAAATTTACAAAGATTATTAAGACAATTACATTATAGTAAGATCATACGATCCCGATCCGACTTTACGAACTCGATCTTGCAAAGACGAAAACGATCCTAAATAAAATCCCGATCTTGAAAACCTTGCTCGGGATACATAATAATTTTTTTTACTAATCGTCGTAGGTCTTTTATATATATATATATTTTTGAGACACGTTTGTTTTGGTAAGGCAAAAATGTCTATTACTAGTTCTCTATTTTCACATGTTTCTTTCCAATGTATTTACTCTGCTATGTTTGTATATATGTCTGGTATTATGATGTCTAACAACTTACTTAAAACTTCACTAATCTTTTTCATAGTTGTTAAAATACGTAATGAGTAGTAACATGCGACACGGAAAAGGTAACAAAATAAGACATGTAAACGTTATTTTTTATAGCCAAGACTTTGGTATAAAAAAGATACGTGGATTAAGCGGGGGTTTCGCTGTGTAGTGGTGGCTGCAGTGGAAGAAGGTGGTGGCATGAGACGAATTGGCAGTTCAAACAGTGAAAATTGTGAAAGTAATGTTTTTTGTTGAGTTAGGAGTGTTGGTTGAGAAGGGTCCTGAGTGTGGCTGCCATTTTTTTGTTGGGTCTCTTAAACATTGAAGATAATTAGTTTAATCTTAGTTCATGTGTAAGTTAAGAGGTGAGCACGGTCCAAGGACCGGAAAGTCTTGGACCGTGACGAAAGGACCCAAAATCGCCGGACCGATGACCCGACCGAATTGGTTACGGTCGGTTCGGCGTTCGGTGTGTCTCGTGGTCGGTTTCGGTCCGGTTCCGGTCTACACGGCTTAATTTTTCGGGTTTTTGGTGTCGGACACGGACCGGACCGAGGGACCGGATTGGTCCAAATCACCGCGACGGCGGTCCGGACGAAAATCTTTCGGTCCGGTTCCGGTCGGTCCGGTTCGGTCAGGTCTTCGGTCCGGTTCTACGGTCGACGGTCGAAATGCTCATCCACCTATTTGTAGATTACACGATGAATGAATCGGTAATGACTGAAATAAATTGTAAAAAGTTAAATACTTGTTTGAGTCATTTTAAAAGGCATACTTATTACAATTTCTTGTAAAATCATTTGGTATATATTGCCTAATCTAACTAGTTGGAGTGACCAACTGATTAACTTACTTAGAGCTAATAAGTTTAGAGTATTACATTACCATCTTAGTTAGGTGAAAATAATAAAGATCAAACTCAAATGGATGGTGGAGATTTGTCCCTTGGTATGTGAGGAGAAACTGGTATGCAAATGAACTTTTCTCTTATCACTTAACGATGTTTAACTGTTTATATTTCATAAATAAACTTTTTTATACAAATACCTACATAAACGCCCTTTTATCTAAAATCAATATACTGTTACCATAATTCTTTTGAAAAAAAACAAAACAATATGAATTATCCTCGTATATTATAAACTCATTTGTTATCAACCATAATTTGATAATTGTAATATTTACGTATTATACATTAGGCATGCTGACGACACCATTTTAGTGCCTAAAACATTAAGAGGGTGTTTGGGATTGCGTTTTGCTGCTGATTATATGCTTATTGCGTTTTCCAAACACAAAAAAATCACTTTTGAGTGTTTGACAAATATTTGTTCAAACTTGATTATTCACGTTTTGGGCTCATTGAAACGCAGTTTTGCAGCCACAAGTGGGGTACTACTTTTTGCAAACATGGTTTGACCTTTGTACTCAATTACTTATGGGTCCTCACCACTTGCATGTTTTTCTAAAGAGTTCAATAATGGCAATGTATGTTTTGGTAATTTTACAAATCATGTTATTTTTAATAATTTTACAAATCACATAATCAAATTCAAACACTATATTTCAAACCCACGTTTTAAAACAATTGATTATTTGATTATCCGTTTTCAAAACACATAATCTATTTTCAATAAGCAATCCCAAACACCCCTAAAATGACGTCGTTTTGTGCTTCAGGTTGTCGTTTTGGTGTTTTGTGGATCTCGTTTTGGTTTATGCGCTGATTGACCTGTGATAGTGGGTT
>BQNB010014018.1:4275-33323 GCA_026074375.1 Tanacetum coccineum | reverse complement strand
ATTATTTTATTAAAGATCGCGTTTTGAGTAAAAATTCTAAGTTTAGACTTTTTACGAAATTTTAACATGACCCGTACGTTTATACAACGTTTTCCGAGGTTTTAAACCTTAATTTCAAACAATTTTCCACTAATTCACAATTTTTCAACAAAATGCCAAAACAAATCCACATTTCGCAATGTTCACCAAAACGTATTTCCCCAAACGACTTCCAAAATAAATTCATAAACATGTTTCGCTTTCCAAAAGTCCGTCAAATCTCTTAAAATAACTAGTTTACGCTTATTGGGACTTAAGACCCAATAATGATCCATTAAGATATTCATACGTATAATATATACTTTAGACCCAATACCAAAGCCCATTAGTAGATATAAGCCCAAAACAATAAGTAACAAAGTAATACGAACCACAATAAGCACTCAATAAGCCATGGCTTATTAAGGCTTATTGGGACGTTAGCCTAATAGCTCCAAAAACCCATTCCATAAGCTTAAAAATAAGCTAATAAGCTACGTATCGTATTTTATTATCACCATAAGCAATAAAAAATAGTCCACAAAAATATGACATACTAGGGTAATAACCAAAAATACTTTTACTAACATTCTTGTGGTTTTCGAACCACCTTAAGCCCAAAATAAGCCAAAAAGTCTTTATAAATAAGCTATATAAGCTATTATCAAAAATAAGCTAATTAGCAACAAATGTTTTTCAACCATCACAACCACAATATTACAACTAACAAAACCTCATTTCCTTTTCCTTTTAGTTTAGACTCAAACGCACCCTTTTATTTCTCATTTCATTTTCGAGTATTGATTTTTACGACGATCAACTTGTACAACTAACATTTATGCATCATAAGGTATTCAAAAGTACAAAAATATTTGAAATAAGATGACTTACAAAAATTGTCACTTTTAAGCAAGATCGACACGAACCAAACAACCCAAACGTAGTTTAAATGTTAACCCGAACACTAGAATCAACCCGGAAGTACCCAAACTCTCATTTTTTTGATCAAATTTCAAAATTTATAAGTGTGTGTGTGTGTGTGTGTGTGTGTGTGTGTGTGTGTTAGGTCGGATGCAAAAGGGAGAGAAAAATAATGATGTTTGTTTTTTTATTTTCAAAATGAGATGAAGTGTGTGTGAATAATGAGATGAGAACAAAACATATAAGCAAAAGTATCTACAAACAAAGACCAAGGTGCAAAAAACTAGCCACCTTGTCTCCTCCTTGGTTCGTCCGGGTAAGGGTATCCAAAGGGGGTCTCGGGTGTCGCTTTTTGTGTCGGGTTCACTTAATACTCAAAAACCGTCGTAAAATATTTCTCGAAGTTACTTAGTATTTTTATTCATCTTAAAAATACTTTTCCAATAACCTAGTATTTACACGACATATTTCCATTTGAAACTCCCCAAAACTCATTTTGAACATTATCGGACGTGTCGGGATGTATTTTTCGGCATTTCTCACAATTCACGGGTCAAACCACCCGAAACGCAATCAACATAATAATACCCTCTAAAAAGGATTATTATATACCATATAATCATAAATTACCTCAATCTCATTATTTTACATAAATCCACCACCGTCAACACAATACAAGTTCTAACGAAACTGACAAACGTCAAATAGTCAAAGGACTAAATTAGAACATTCAAAACACAAAAAGGGTAAGGGTTACATTCTACCCCCCTTAAAGAATTTTGCCCCCGAAATTCAACTACTATCAGCACTAAACAGATGCGGATACTTAAGTCTCATCTGATCCTCACATTCCCACGTGAATTCAGGTCTATGTTTTGAATTCCATTAAACTTTAACGATGGCAATTCTACTCCGCTTAAGCTTCTTGAACTCCCCCTCTAAGATTTCTACAGGTTCTTCCACAAAATTCAACTTAGCATCTTCTTGGATCTCGTTCAAGGGCACTTGCAGTGTTGGGTCAGCCAAACACTTCTTAAGGTTCGACATGTGGAACGTGTCATGAACACCATTCAACTCCTCAGGTAGTCTAAGTCTATAGGCTACATGACCTACCTTCTCAATGATCTCAAATGGTCCAACAAATCTAGGTGCTAGTTTCCCTTTCTTCCCAAAGTATACCACACCTTTCCAAGGCGATACTTTGAGCAAGACATAGTCACCTACACTGAACTCTAGAGGCTTCCTCCTCTTATCGGCATAACTTTTCTGGTGATCACGCACAGCCTAAAGTCTATCCTTAATATGTGAGATCTTCTCAGTGGTCTCTTATACTAACTCAGGTCCTATTAATTGACCCTCTCTAATATCTGCCTACATAATCGGGGAACGACACTTTCTACCATACAAAGCCTCAAACGGCGCACATCTCACACTAGAATGAAAACTATTGTTATAAGAAAACTCAACTAATGGAAGATGAACATCCCATATAACACTCCCAAAATTATTATTACGTCAAACTATAAGAAAAACTTTCATATACACAAATAAAGAGAACCACATGAAGCAAATGTACATTACTTCCGGTATTTAATTATCTAGTACTACTTTGCCTAATATTTTTATTAGCACATAGATAATAAAAAAACTACTAGATATATCAAGAAGATAAGAATGAATGCAAATCTGCACACGTTCAAATTTACTTAGTTAAGAGATACTCTACATAAGTGATAACTATCTTAAATCCTATAATAATCGTGTAGTCTGTTACATCCTATAATCCCATATATACACATCCCTATTCATTCTCTGCATAAACTCTCAAAACAACTCATAAACAAGTTTCAAACCTAAGTTGTGTCTTCAAATAAAATAAAGGACCGTGAGTAGCAGAACCTAAGTTTGGGTTCACATTGGCACCATTCTTGTTCTAGTTTCTATGCGTGTACGTTTGTACGTCTCTAAAGTTTTTGTTTCGTTGGTTCTAGTTCGAGTTCGGTTTCGAGTTGGTGTTGGTTCGGATTACACGGTAGTGGTTTCGTTAGTAGGAGTTTTGATCAAGTCCGTACTTGGGTTGAATCGCGGGGCAAATTTCATTGGCGTTCGTGTGCGGTTGATTTCGAGTCTCATTTCCGTTCCCTTTCGATCATTCTTTGTCGGCCTTGAGGTATCTATCGTTAACAGTTATTTTTTTTACACAATACACTAAGCGTACGCTTTCTTTATCATATATTAGCATGATATATAGAAAAGAAAGATCACCATTATTATTTAAAAGGAAGACTCAACATAGACAAAACAAAAGAACCAATACGTAATATGAATGTGCATGAACTTCTTAACGTGATAAAGTAGGGCTTATCAAATATGGCTTATGGATATTTAATCATGATAAACATGAAGACTTGAGTTATAAGAGCTATAAATTAAGACTTGACATGTGAGGTTTGGCTAGTTTAATCGTAAGTCGTAAATCGGTAATTCGCGAGTCGTGAATGTAATAAGCATGTGTAAGGTTTTAGATCATGTAAATAAAATGACATGAAATATATATATCAAAGTTTATTGACGTCAAGATTTGAACTTGAATCTTAGTATCCAAATTTGAGTAAATGAAATATGCAAATAATTCTTGGTATTTTAGTAGTTACGCATGCTAGGACTGAAGAAGAAGTTCATGCATGAGATTTAGTAGTATAATAGTTGGTGCTTAATTATAATTGTAATGTATAATATTTAACTACAAAGTTGGTCTATAGTCATCATACTACTTAAATACACATTACTTGATTTTAAGAAATGAGACGAGTAACTATCACAAGATCTTATAACAGAAAGGTTGTTCTTTTTATATATATTAATCGATAGTAAGCTATAAGAAGTAAAACTTGGCTAGCAATCTACCATATTTTTAATCACTTATAAGTAAAACCTTAACTATTACTTATGCATATAAACCTAATAACAATATTGTGTATTGTTAGAATTTAGCTAATGCTATAGTAATCATAATTGTATGCAAATTGAATAAACAACCGTTCCCTAAATATGAATATTAAGCAAAATAGTATACTATTGAAAATTAGCTAACCCATAAGGTCTTCTAGTGATTCAACAACGGAATAAACTATGGCTACTATATCAAATAAAAAAAAAGAAACTTAATTGGTTCATAATTCTAGTAGATAAACCGAAGAAGGAGTAAATTGTATCTTCAAGTACGCGTTGAATTGCTTTTGAGGTACATATATTCTATCCTTTCTTTTAAGGATTCTCATGACTTTGCTCCGTATCTATTTGCACATATGAAATCCCAATTTATGTTTCCCATCTTATGATTCATTGGTAGTTTGCTATCCTATTCGATAACTTCATTGAACCCTTTTGAATTCGTTTGATATATGCTTCATTTGAGACTGCCATGATACGAGTTTATTCGTATGTTTGATCATGACATTCGTTGGACATAATATGTTTCATTTCGATATGCTATATGAACCCTTTGTTGTGTTCCGATGCCCGAGCTAACTAGCCATGGAGGTACCTTGGCTGCGTCATTGAGGCACCAATGGCGTGACACTATATGTGGCGGTGTGATCAGTCCACGTCGTTCCCTTTCATTTTGTGTGCTCTTTTATGACTTGGCCATATATGATTTGATTTGTAGGGAGCGCATAGATGCATCCTAGGTACTTTGTGTAGTTCAGTTTTAGTGCAAGGCTTAGTGTGGTGCCAACACCCTATTGCACTTTCGTTTTGGTACATGTGGAGATTGCAACTCCCTTGTATAACTTACTATAAGATATATGATTATTTAGTCTAAGCGTGTGTCATGCTTTAGACTTTCATTTCGAGCTCGTGGGGCATTTCTATACGTTTTGTTTGGCTACTTATTCGTTCCGTTCTGATGATGTATGAAATCTCTGATTCCATTTCGCTTACTATATATGTTTGATTTATCTGTTTCATTTATATCTGTTCACTAAGCTTTAGCTCAGCCGCATTTCTTTTTCTCCATGGCAGGTACTAAGAGGGAAGCTGGGTTATGAGTGAAGAGTGCTTAGGAGCTCTTAGTGGACTGAATTGATGGTAGCTTTCCCATTTCTTTTATAGTCGTTTAGACATTGAAGCTGGATTTATCTTTCGTTTAGAAATTGGAGATTAGAATTTTGTTTGTTTAGAAGTCATGATGTATTTGACAATTTATTTCTTTAGTTTTCTTGGTGAATGTTGTTGAACCATTTTATGAATAAAGTCTTCCGCTTGCGTTTGTTTTGATGCCATAAGTGTGACATTTGACCCATTCTCGGGTGGGGTGTTACATCCCAACTTCCCCCGAAGTCTAGGACGCACGCTCTAAGCATGTCTTCCAAAGTCTGGATTATACACTCACTCTGACCGTCGGTCTTAGGGTGGTAAGCCGTACTCATGTCTAACCGAGTTCCTAATGCCTCTTTCATTGACTGCCAAAACCTTGACGTAAATCGACTATCACGATCAGATATGATCAAGATCAGCACACCGTGCCTAGCAACAGTCTCATTCAGATATAGCCTAGCTAACATATCCATCTTATAATCCTTATGCATAGGTAGAATATGAGCAGGGATAGTCAATCAGTCCACAATGACCCAGATTGTATCATGCCCACTACTAGTCCTCGATAACTTCGTAACAAAATCCATTGCTATCCCTTCCTATTTCCATTAGGGAATCTCAGGTTGCTAGAGCAAGCTAGACTGCATTTGGTGCTCAGCCGTAACCTTCAAACAAGTCAAACACCTACTTACATAAACAACTATATCCTTCTTCATTCTCGGCCACCAATACCTATCTCTAAGGTCATACTACATCTTATCAGCTCCTGGGTGTACAGAGTACTTTGACTTATGGGCTTCGTTCATTATCAGGGTTCTCACATCACCCTTCAAAGGAACCAATATTCGTTCCAAGTAGTACAAAGCTCCATCACTCCTATGTTCTATCATCTCATCTAAACCTTTTTGCAATCCTGTAGACTCATCACATGCCTCTTTCTGAGCCGCTAGTATCCTATCCTTGATACTCGACTGAAGGGTCATATTTATAGCTTGAACTCTCTTAGGTTTCACTCTCTCTTTCCTACTCAATGCATCAGCTACCACATTCGCCTTACCAGGATGGTAGCGAATTTCGCAGTCATAATCACTAAAAACTCTATCCAGCGATGTTGTTGCATGTTTAATTCCTTTTGAATAAAGATATGCTAGAAACTCTTATGATCGGTATATATGACACTCTTTGTCCCATACAAATAATGTCTCCAAATCTTAAGGGCAACCACAACCGCACCCAGTTACAAATCATGGGTGGTGTAATTCTTCTCCTGAATTTTCAACTGCCTAGACGCATAAGCTATCACCTTACCTCTTTACATCAACACACAACCTAGTCCTAACTCGGATATATCACAATATACCACAAACTCTTCTGGTCCATCAGGGAGAGCTAGAACAGGTGCATTACACAACTTATCCTTTAAAGTTTAAAATGCATTCTCCTGCTCCTCACCCCAATCAAAGGTCTTACTTTTCTGAGTTAAGACAGTAAGCGGTTTAACTATCTTAGAAAAGTTCTCAATGAATCTATGGTAATACTATGCCAATCCTAAGAATGAACGAACTTCAGACGGAGTTCTAGGGGCTTTCCAATTCTTAACAGCTTCAATCTTACTAGGGTCTACATGAATAGCATCTCCATTAATGACATGTCCAAGAAACTATACTTCTCGCAACCAGAATTCACACTTAGAAAACTTATCATATAATTTCTCTTTCTTGAGCAATTCTAAGACTAACCCTAGGTGCACTTCATGCTCTTCCCGAGTCATAGAATAAACCAAAATATAATCAATAAACACTATCACAAACTTGTCTAGATACAGCCTACACACTCGGTTTATTAGATCCATAAATACCACTGGTGCGTTAGTCAAACCAAAGGGCATTATTGTGAACTCAAAATGTCCATAACGAGTTCTAAACGCAGTCTTTGGAATGTCATCCTCATGCACTCTCAGCTGGTGGTATCCGGACCTAAGATCTATCTTAAAGAAGTACTGTGATCCTTGAAGTTGATCAAACAGGTCATCTATCTTAGGGAGTGGATAACGGTTCTTAATGGTCAACTTGTTCAGTTCTCTATATTTAATACATCCTTCTTCTTAACAAATAATACCGGTGCTCCTTAAGGCGATGAGCTTGGTCGAATGAAACCTTTGTCCTGTAGTTCCTTGAGTTGACACGACAACTCCTCTATTTCAGAAGGTGCCAATTGATAGGGAGATTTTGCGACTGGTATTGCTCCAGGGACTAACTCAATATGAAATTTGATTTCCCGACTAGGGGGTTATCCTGATAGGTCATCGGGAAACATCTCAGGAAAATCTCTCACCATAACAAGTTCTTCTCGTTTCTGTTCCTCAGCCTTAGCACTCACTAGATGTCTCACTTTCTCATCTGGTCTTTCTCCTATAACTCTAAGTACTTTTCTGTCCGGTAGTGGTATTCTAACTACCTTCTCGTGACAAATTATCTCAGCCTTATGGTTAGACAACCAATCTATTCCTATGATCATATCAAAACTCTCGCTTCCAAATGGTATCAAATTTATATCAAACACATGACCTTCTATTTCTAGTTTGCAATCCTTAATGACCTTATCGATTTCTACTAGCTTCCCGCTAGCTATCTTAATCTCATAACTAAACCCTAAATTGTTAGGTTCTATGCCTAACAGAGGTATGAGAGTAGTGGAAACAAAACTATAGTCGGCACCAGAGTCAAATAAGGTTGTGGCATAACGATTGTTCAAAGTGAACGTACCCATCACGATGTTTGGGTCCTGGCGAGCCTCTTCTGCTCCCAACATAAATGCCTTTCCACGTACCTGGTTACTGTTCTTCCCAAGACCCTGACCCCCGTTAACAGCCACAACTTGGTTTTGATGGTTTCCCCCTGGCCTCTATGCTTGATTCAACCTAGGACATGCTGCATTAACATTATCGATACTATCACACTCGTAACAGGCCCTAGCAGTTGGGTTTTTAGCATTGATGGGGTTCATGTTCCTAGGCACCACTCTATAATCCTTAGCAAAATTCCCTGGGAGGTTACAGTTGAAACAAGTGTGACTGGGTATCTCGGGTGAATGGTGATAGTTACAAGCGGTACACTTGGGTGCCATACCCGTGTATTCTCTCCTAACAGGGTTTGCGGTTGTAGCAAAAGCATTTCCAGTCCTAGTCCTCTTATTATCGTCCCTTCCATTCCTATCCTTGTTAGGTTCTCCCCTATTTCCTCTCTTCTCGGGGTTCTTTTTGATTGACCCATTCCTAAGGGCTTCATCATTCAGTGTGCCAGCAATCTGCATAGCCTTTTGAATGGTTGATGGCTCTGTTGCCGCCACCATCCCTCAGATCTGTGGAGCAAGGCCATACACATACCTCTCAATCCTTCTATTTTCTGGGGTTACTAAATGAGGAACTAACCTGGCCAACTCATGGAAACTATCAGTATATGCAGCATGGCCAGCCCCGACCATGGTGTGATTCCATAACTCAGTTTCCATCTTATGCATCTCATTACTAGGACAAAACTCTTCCCTCATCAATACCTTAAAGTTATCCCATAACATACCTATAGCAACCTCTCGATCTAATGTGCGAAAGAACCAGTAGTGTACTTTACTTTTTGGTTATCCCCACAACCACTCATATCCTGAACTGACTCCATCTTTTCAATCCCACAAGTGTAAACTACAGCACCTCCCTTCACATCATACTCTTTAGGGTTACAAGCTAAGAACTCCTTATAGGTACAACCCCTACGGTCATTGTTCTCAATGACATTCCTAACATCACCCCGGATGTTGTCATTAATGGCATCACCGTTTTGATTCCTACCATTCCCTTGACCCCTACCTTGGTCACCTACTTGGGCTACAATAGTGGGAAGTAGATTTCGTAACTGCTGTGCAATGATGGTGGAGAAGTCAGGGACTCTGTCAACACCGTCATTCACCTCACTACCTTGGCCACCTTGACCATCATTCCTATAATTACCCTGATCACCAGATTGACTTCTAGTTTTACCACCACCTCTACCAGCTCGTCCACCCGTTCCCCCTCCTCGTGATGCGGCAGCAAGCCGGCCAGCACTTTGGGTAGTCATCCTTGGCGGCATTATCTATACGAGGGAGAACATGGGCAGCGTTAGGTAGGAGGGAAAGGTTAACTTATAGATGGTCTTAATATACCCCATATATATATATATATATATATATATATATATATATATATATATATATATATATATATATATATATATATATATATATATATATCTATACATACATACGGCCCTAAGGTGTCAACACCGATTTATGTGAACGATAATACTAAATACGCGTGAGTAGTCATACGTTCATAACTACGTTGGCCACCATATTTATATCCGTATCCTTTCCTAGTCGTACCCAGTATTAGGCTCACCCATTTAATGAATGACTTAACTAATGCTATATACCGTATAACCACCTAAGCATGTATAAACGGAACACCGCGCACATAGATCCTATAACGCAACTATATGAAGGTTCCTAGGTTATAGTCTAGGCCAAACCACCTAGTTCTCTATAACCTTGGCTCTGATTACCATTCTGTCACACCCCGTCATAGGCGGAAACACAGGAATGCAACATAATGATCAATCACAACACAAGATACAAAATAGAGAAATCTAAATTGTATAAATGAAAGTGTCATGATGACCATCAACCTTAAAAACTTTGAGTGATGTCCCATTGAAGAACACAACAAATAGTCGCTTACAGATCCACTTACCCACGCAGGGGTCCATACAATGTCTTAAACACTAATCCTCAAGAAAACAGATCCATAACATACTTCAAAAGCAATACTTCTCAAACATGATCCCTACAGGATATACTTAAAGTCTGCTATCACACATCTCAACCTTAACGATCATTCTCTTCACCTGAAAATGATACTCGAAAATGTCAACAATAATGTTGGTGAGCTCGTAGGTTTGAAGAAACCCAGTCGCTGTGCCAATATCTCAAACAGTTGGAAAATTATGCTATATGACAGTGAATATATGCAATCAATCACAAACCCATGACTTAGCATCCCCGCTAATCATGTACCAAGACCTAGCATCCCCGCTAGTCTTATAACCAGCGTGTACCACTGCTCTAAGGGTCGCAACCCCGAATGACATACCGCACCTAAAGCCTACCAGCTGGAGCTATATATAGGGCAAAGATCCACACAGAAAGTTCCACACAACATATCGTACAAACACATATCATTCACATAGCATTCATAAGCATATAAATTGTCCCAAAAACAAAACCACGTTTCACACAGTTCAGAAAACCATTCAAAACACATTTGAGTATCATTTTCCCCCAATGGAAAATATTTAAAAAGTGAGGCTACGAGAACTCACCTCATGCAAAGGTGTCTAGGCACAAACTCAATATCACACAAGCAAATGCAACGTCATCCGAACACGACCTAGTCCAATTAATGTTCCACTTAGACACTCATTTCCAAAACAATTTTCAAATTTGATGCATAGAGGTCAGATGCGCGTTGTATGGTTATTCTTAACGTTTTTAGTGGAGTGATGGTTGACAACTTAACTCCAAAAGTATCATACTTCAACTCGTACCTTAGTATAGTATATACTTATACTATTTAATATAATAGATAAGTAATAAATACTTATATATATCTCGGTAAATCCATTCGGTACTCTTAATTTTCATTAATTCATCATTTAAGTTATAAGAAACAAAACGTTTAATTATACTAAACAATTTAGAAAAGTTTAGAAAAATATAATTTTCGTCTTTTAGTCGACTTATTAAAATAATAATATTTTATTATTTTATTAAAATCGCGTTTTGAGTAAAAATTCTAAGTATAGACTTTTTACGAAATTTTGACATGACCCGTACGTTTATATAACGTTTTCCAATGTTTTAAACCTTAATTTTAAACAATTTTTGACTAATTCACCATTTTCCAACAAAATGCTAAAAAAAACCACATTTCGCAATGTTCACCAAAACGTATTTCCCAAACGACTTCCAAAATAAATTCATAAACATGTTTTGCTGTCCAAAAGTCTGTCAAATCTCTTAAAATGATTAGTTTACGCTTATTGGGCCTTAAGGCCAAATAAGGATCCATTAAGATTTTCATACGTATAATATAAACTTTAGGCCCAATACCAAAGCCTATTAATAAATATACGCCCAAAAAATAAGTAACAAAGTAATCTGGACCACAATAAGCACTTAATAAGCCACGGCTTATTGAGGCTTTGTTATATATGAGTAAAAGACTCGGTCACCCCGTATATTTATTGTTTATAATAGTTCGTAGTTTAATAGTTAATCGTATGTTTTTTGGTTTTAAGCCAGGTACTAATACCCGGTATTTTGTAAAAACTATATAAGCCTCTTCCAACTTTGGAAGAGGCAAGCTAGTCAACAATCATTTTCACTTTAAACACATACACTCTCTCTCTAGAAAATCTCTCTATGTGTTTCTCTCTCTAGAAACTAGCCCAATCACAAGAATCATCACCGTGTTATGAATTAAACGATCCTACAATTGGTACCAAAGCCTAGTTGGATTCGTGATTGATTTGTGTGGTTAAATAAGCTAAATTTCATGGCTTATTTTGTTTAGAAAAGCCAACAGACGTTTATGAACTAGTATTGCCAAAAGATTAGAAAGACCAAGCTTACTCAAGTAGACCTTGAAGGCTAAGCTTATGAAGTTGTTAAAGCTTTTTACCCAGACGTCGTTCAACTTCAGTTCCAGATGGAAGAGTGTCACAAAATGCTTACAGATCAGATTGACTAGGCTAATCCAGAAGGTGATCAAGTCAGGATTAATATTAGCAGACCTCTGCCTCTCAGTGGTCCACCAGGTCATGTCACCATTCAAACTCAACTCTTTTCCAATAACAACTTGGACTATTTATGATATGGTAATAAGGGGGCCTTGTCAATTTCCAAGATGAAGGCTGCTCGTTATCATGACTTTGGACTTGAACTACTCGTACCTGAGCATATGTGGATCAATGATGTTTGCACCTATGACATAAGTGCCTCTTATGGTATATCTCACTAATGGTTTAATCGTTAGAAATTCTACATTGACCGACACATTGCTGACCCAAGCCGCAAGATAGTCAGAACTCACATGCATATACTCAGTGTTGTTAGAATAAAAGCCTACTCTCGCTACGGGTATGACTACTTAAAAGAGATCACACTACGCAGAGCTGATTATCAAGAATACACGATTGCAGAAAAGGACTTCAAAAACTTGTATCCTAGTGACTTTGAAGACCTGAATCTGCTGCTTCTACAAGGTCATCTTAATCATCTTCCTAGCTCAGACAAATGTATGCTTTCTACTACTGTTAATCTGTGGACACGCAACATAGTGATTCGACAGCAGGTTGAAGACTTCTAACTCGGCATTGAGAGCTACTAGAAATAGCTGAATCTTACTAAACCAGGATGGGATGCAAAAGTCTACGAGTACAAGCATGACTATACAATCATTGAGTCACCTCGTGCAGTTGTGTTCCCTGTCAGTAACAATGAACGGAAGATCATGAGGTTCAATGAGATATACAAATTCAGTGATGGTACGTTGACAAATATTATGGAAGCACCGGATTACAGAGTTAAGGAGTACAAGGTCAATCGGCTCAATTCGGATATGAACACGCGGTTTTGGATGGATAAGAGGAGGTGACAAGGAGAAAGGAATTTATACATGCCATTGAATGGAGACTCAAGACCAGAAGGATCTTCAGGAACTTGGAATCCTTTGTTGGTGGTCTCGTATGAGATATTGACTACAGACTCCTTCAGAGAACTGAATAAGCATATCATCTCTGCATTCAGGTCAATATCTTTTGTGGTGTATATATTATATCTTGTACATTATAGAGTAGTGTTGTATTTAGTGTTATGTGTCAGTGTATGAATTCTTCATTAAATTTAAAATCTTTCAAACCTATCATACCTGACACTAACAAAATCCCTCATAGATTAAGGGGGAGCATTAATATGTTCCCCATTCGGCTTGTGATTAATCAGCACATTTTTCTCCCAGTTTTCCAACATATTCGAATCCATTGGTATCTAAAATATCAAAGGGTTTGAAATTTTTGATAAGAGGGAAGAAATGTGATTTTAAAATAGTAATCTGATAAAAAAGTGGATTTTTGAGACTCATGTGTATACTTCATCCTCTTTGTGCTAAACATTTTTGGTTAATCGATGCACATGTTAAGGGGGGCGTTTATGAAAAATTCAAAAACAATAAAGGTACTAAAAGCTTTGATATTTATATCACAAGTACCTGATTGAGTTTTTCAATTGGTTTTATGGCTAGGTGAAATGTACAAAAAAGACCGACCATGTATTTACTTTATCGGAGTTATAAGGTTGGTAAGGTTAGGTATTGGTTCCCATGATCCAGCTAGAACCGGAGGGATCTACCTAGGGACAATCCACTGGTTAGTGTAAAAGTCCTTAGGTATGACATAGAAAAGGAGTAAATGTGACAATAAAGGAAGAGTACCGACTGAGATGGAGCTAGAACTGGAATGAACCCAATAAGGTACTAGTCTTAAAGTCTCGGTAAGCACTGAAGGGTTTGAAGAATGAAAAAGAAATGTAAGGATAAAGGTGTAAAGTCAGAAGCCCTCCATACACTTAGCATAAACCGGGTCAATACATCATGCTAGTCCGAATCACAAAGATATATTGAACATGAAGACTGACAACATGACCCAGTGATCATTGCACAACCCTCCCTAGCCACTCGAATCTCTCAAAAAATAATTTTGTTTTCAATTTCTCCATGGAGACTAACACGGAATCTATTGACTCTTTCACACTGATTAGTTGATATTGAAAGGGGCAATCCGCAACCAGCCTCCTATCACACCAAAACCAAAACACAAAACAATTGAGTCTAGAGCAAAGATATCTATCAATTAATCTCATTAGACACTAATCCATATTTCATTGGCATTCACGACAATGTGAATGCAGGGATTATCATAAGAGTCCTACGCATTACTTGTAGTTTTGCCAGAACATCCAATGAACTTATGTACTCACAATAAAAATGGAAATCCTGCTTGAGCCAACATCAAACAAGCTCATGGTAGGTGACTTGTGAGATCCTTAATGGGTTAAACTTGTGACACTGGATATCGAATCGGTCCAGATTATGAATTGACGATTGATGAATTTTGATAAAAGCTTAACACTCTTAAAAATGTTCACAAAAATACTTTTCTCAAGTGACATGTCAATTGATTTTCAAATCAATTTTCTTCTTCAATCGTAAGATAAGTAACAAACCAATTCCACGGTGCTTATTGTGATGTCTGCTTTAAGTACTTCCGATTAAGAGAACAGGCAAGTAAGGCGATTCTGATGTTTATACATTAGAAGATCTGACACTTATACTAGAAATCCTGTCAAGGAGATTCTTCTTAAGATTGAATCTACTTTGATCACCAGGTCGATCCTCACAAGACAGATGTTAATTCGCAACCAAAACTCTGGGAGAATGCCAAAGCCATATTCTCCACAAGCTTTATGGCTAACAGTTTTATTACAGGTTCTAAGTAAAGATAGAGATAGGAGATACGTAGTTCCAGTGGAGTCTAGTTCATAACTGCATGCCTATACTCACTATCACTCCTAAAGAACCTCATGAAAGCTCAAGATATTTTACAAAGATATGCAACTCTGAGTATCTAAGTTCCTCCTCGAAGTGATCCAAGTATTATAATTAAAGGAAACTTTAGAAACTACAAATAATCAAGCTTTCACCATCAAGAAAGGTATGAGCATGCCGGTCTAGATGTCACACAAGCCCAAGCCGGTGGAAAGACCACAAGTTGATGATCAGGGATGAGATTTGGCTGATGATCTCAAAGAAGCTTAAGTTCACATATCAAGTACAATTACAAGCCACAAGACAAAGATCACTACATCTGTGTACAAGATATCACCTGAAGAATCAAAGTCTACGAGCTAAACACAAGATCAATCAGAAGATTGTTGAGCTTAAGTTAGTATTTTCTGGGGTGACTACCCTTAGGGGGAGATTGTTAGATATTGAGAAAAGACACCGGCACCCCATGTATTGTAAACCATTTATTAAAAAGCTCCGTAGATTAACGTTTTAATATCAATGATTCGATAATGGGGCAGGTTATCAAGCCCAACGTGTAAGCCTTCCATTCCTAAGGTTGATTATTAAGCTACTATATAAGCCTCTTCCATGCCTTAAAAGAGGTGGTTAGTCATTTTCATTTTACACGTGTTACACTTTCTCTCACTAGAAAGCTTTTCTCTTACTTTCTCTCTCTAGATTTGCCTAATCCATCTATCTTCCATTGTGTTATGATTTCCAATATCCTATAAGATTATGTGAACTAGAATTAAAGTATGTTAGTTGAGTCATGTTAGGCTCCTCTATGAAAAGATAATACAAATTTTATATTTGCCTATTTTATCTTTGCACACTTCATTAGGCAAATATAGAATTTCTAATTTGTCTAAACACAGAATGACTACTGGAGAATAATGCACTAGAAATTCAATTGACCTAAACGTTTAAATTGTTTCTAAGATGAAGTTGGGTTCGGTGTATAACGCCGTAAAAATGGTCTTATTTAGCCTTAATTGAGCACCATCTTAATAATAGTTCCTCATAATCATTATCCTAATTTGATTAAGTAGCTCCTTTCCTAAATATGCCAATATAGTCACAAAATCGATTGACTTTGTTATCTCATTAGGAGGTACACACTAAGCACTAGAAATTAGAGGCCTTTCTCCTTATCAATCTAGACACAATGCTCCTCACATATGGTGATTTAATATTTCAAGATGAATAACTTGTTCACATGTAATGCATTATATGTCTCCCTCATAATCTTGATGGCCTCAACATTTTAATTGCTTAGATATTAAATGCATGTCACTATAAAGGCATTTGTATTTTTCTAGCGAATTTTAGATAAAGACGATTTATTTAGCTTATCTAAATGACGACATGATGAAGCCCAAATCAAATGCCTAACAATGTATACATGACAATACTTTAAAAATTATCCTAGTTTAGTATGCGTCATTTTACATGACTTACATGTTAATTGTACACCTGCACTATATTAGCTTGATATATGACAATTAACATTTTAAATGCCATAGAAGTCCATTACACATTAATAAGTTGATAATATTGTGCGATGCATGCTTAGATAAACTTGAATGCATATATATATGTCTTACCGAGCATCTCGTATATATTTTTGATCCACTAGAAATATTTTTCCTTCGGCGTTTTTGTAGCACAAATCTAAAAGAGTCAAAAAGTTGTAAAATGTTCTTAATCTCCTAGAGTCTTCACCCACTATCTCCTTAATCATCATCTCGCCTTCTTCCAAATAATTCACACTTTCTCAAGGAAAATTAGATTACAATATTCTAACACTCCTCCAAGTAGGTATGGACAACTTAAATATTTCATACCGAAAAAATTCCAAGTATCTTTAACCTTGGCGATCGGCAAACGTTAAAGTCATATTGAAAAATTCTTATTCAAAGCCAATTAACAACATATGTTAAAATGCTCTTCCTCCTAAAAGCTAAAAGCTTACATCAATTTTCACGTGACAAAGGTTTTATGAGTAACTACATAAGTGATTCGTAAGCCTCTTTAATATACACACCTTAAGATAAGTACTTTCACCGTTCGATAGTCTTTTCCAGTCCCCTTAGGACTGTCACGATGGTTTTTTATCGTCATGCTTTGCCCCCATCTCATACACAATGAAGATCGAACATTAACCAACGATCTTAGGATAGAAAACTCATAAAAATTCGTCGTCATTTCCTTCACGACAATGTCCAAAAAGAAATATCTTCATCGAAAAAGTTTCATCGAAAGACAACATCATCGGCATCTTCACCAAACCACTCAAACGTGAACCTTTTTAAGTCTAGGTCTAGGAATGATGAAACAAATCTCATAAACGTGTCATTCTCATTTTAATAGTCTTATTACAAATAACGACATTCAGATAAAATCCAGGACAACTTAATCATGCTTCAATCCAAAATGTTTAAAGCACATTTTAATTCGCGAATGCAAATAAAATGTCACTCATTTTTCCATGTCGAAGGTCGTTTCTACAAAATCTTAATCTCACGCCTCTAGATATTATATAGATGGTTACATCATCCGTCCAGATTTCTGCTACAATCTTTAAGACACAAACCTCGTAGCCTCGTCGGGTGATTGTTTCTGATGAACAATTTGCAAACTCAAAGAGCTACTAACTTCGCGGAATGAATTCGCCATCCGTATGCTAACCGTCATCCGTCATGACATTGTCAAGCTCATCACTTCCGTCTTTATTTCTCTTCATATCTTCTGTTATAATTTGATGTCCTATGAGTATAACGAAATAAGGTAAGGAAAACACAACATGTTCACATATATCCTTTAACCCAAATAATCCACGAACTCACATATGTGATTCTTATTCACTAGAGAACCAAACAATGAAACCGAGTCATCCTTACCACTATCCCAATCACTAAGTCATCCACCTAGTCATCTTCACAAGAAGATTCACCATGTAACCATTCCTGGTCCCATCAAGTGAATTTCGCATGAAATCTTTGATCTTTCATTTTCTCGACACTCATAAGCATGTGTGCCTATGTTGTCAAAAGTTAAGTGAATTTTATAATGAAATGCATCTCATCCTTATATCATGACACTCATAAGCATGTTGCCTATGTTGTCAACAGCAATTAATTTGTTGTAATGAAATACGTCTCATCCTTATAACGCCGACACTCTTAAGCATGGGTGAGCCTAAGTTGTCAAAAGTCAAGTAAATTTCGTAATGAAATGCGTCTCATCCAATTATTTCCACTTTTTTTTGGCAAAGGAAGAACACAAATAAGACATTCAATCTTCAAGTGTTATTAAGTTAAACAATGTACAGTCTTTTACTTCTCTTACAACACCATTTTCATATTTCCACACAACCTTTTTCCGTCAACATTAACAACCAACAAAATACCCAACAAACCTATTGGTCAACACCTTACCCTTTGCATCACGCTCATTCCCTCTTTCTTCGTTAATGTTCCCGTCCGTCAATCATCCTTATCATTCAACATTTAGTTTGATCTAAAGTCTTACGATAATGTTTATCCTAAAAACACTCCAAACATAAAAAGCATATACATAATGCTTTTATAACAAAGAAACCTGAGGATGTGAGAAGATCTCTCAATATAAACCTTTAGTCTATTCAAAATCCCATATCAATTATCTTATGGTTAGATGACGATACCATATGGAACATGTCAATCAAAATAACGATTCATACATCCTTATCCAAAGGACATCCGGAGATATCCATATCACATAATAATAGTATGTCAATCAATAAATGAATTTTGTTCTCATTTATTAAAGTCAGTATAATAATATCCCGAGAGGGTTGTTGGTTCAGTCTTAGGATCCTTGGCATTTAACCGGTCAAAACTTTATCATCGGTTTCCTTAAACATACTCCGTGTCTTAATATACTTAAGATTCCTTTTATCAAGGATTTAGGTTGTTGTTTATTAAAACAATATTGCATGTGTCAAGATTTTAAATTTTCTTTTAAATGTATATTTTAGAGTGCATATATCTAAGACATACATGTCTTGTTCCCTGTTAGTGTATTTCTATAATATATATATTTAGCTATCATTGTTGGTATATATATGTGCACTTTTCTACTAATTTTTTTTGTAGCACACTTCCGTAGATTGATTCCTTGGTACCCCAAACAAGGGGAGCATACACCGAGGGGGAGTTACAACCGTTATGACATCTACACATTTCTTGATATGTGTATCCAACCCTTTAATATCGCTCCTATATATAATTTAGTTGCATGAAACTACCCTTGATGTAGGTTAAGAGTTAGCAAACAAATTTGATCCATGAATCTGCAAGAGTCCTATATACCAGGAATGCAAAGTGTCATACATATAATTGCGAATGAGCTAAAATGGGTGCTTGAGAGTCAATGTAGATATCTTGGGATGATTAAACAGGGTTGATAGGAGTAAGACTTCACTAGGATGATGCAAGCCCGCCTTTTTGTTTCATGGTTTTGAAGTGTAGTAAAGTCCCTACGCCTAAGAGTCCACCTTTTTGCTTCGACAAAAGGGGGAAAGAAGTGTAAACAAGTAACTTATACATTTTACTATGAGTTATAGTTTACATATTTTGTCATCATAAAAAAGGGGGAGATTGTTGGTAGAAATATTACGATATTTAATCTATACATTATCTTCATGTTTTGGTGATGACAAACATGTAACTTATAACACATAACATAAACTACTAAGTTTACCACGTGATCACACAAAACACTCAATGCATTCATAACGACAACATTCTCTTCTCGACCGTCTCAAGTCTTGGCTTCAACAAGTTTTGTGCAACCCGAACCCAGACGTAACTCACTTAAGGTATGAACAAATAAATGCTTTATGCATTTTATGATCAAAGGAATTTTTATTCAACCTCAGATTCTTTATAAAAATGTCACAAACATTTTTATAACTTTTACAAAATATTTTTAGATATAAAAGAAATGCTTTATTCAAAATAAATATTTTTAATTCAAATTTACTTATCTGAAAAAACATCTAGAAATGTTCTAGAAAAGACAAAAAAGGGAGCGTCTGGCCTGGGCGACCCCCTTAATTATAAGGGTGGTTCCCTTAATTATTAAGGGGACCGGTACCCTAATTAAGGGGACCGCCCAGACAAAAAGGCAACTTAGTTTGCCTATAAATACTAGACTATTCCCCACTGATTTTCCAACCTTTAGCACCTTTTCTTTCTGTCCCAAATCAGTTTATACATCTCACACATATTCTAAAAACCTTTGATCATGTAATCATAAGCATTTGTTTCCAAGTGATTCAAGCTTATTCCTCCAAGTGCAAGAGAAGAACTCCTCATTTTCATCAAGATACGAAGTTTAGTAATAGGTGATTCGGACATGTCCTTACATTCACAATGTATAGATCGAGTCCATGTATTCCAAACTTGTGTAATAGTTAGATCATGGTGTGTATAGTTGTAAGATCGTGGTGATCATAGGACGTATAGTTAGATCGGGATGATCTTAGTAAGTAGTGTTAGATTGGTATGATCTAGTAGTGTCTATGTGAAGTAAAGTTTTAAATCGTAGTCTAAAAATGAAGTTGTGAAACGTAGTGAAGAATAAGTTAGTTGAAGTTGTGAAGTAAGTGAAGTCGTGAAGTAATAGTAAAGTCGTGAAGTAAGTGAAGTACGTGTGGTGAAGAGAGTTGTGAATTGTTGGAAGTAGTGTGGTTTTAGTTGTGATAATTGGTCCTAGCTAAATTAAAAACTTGACAATTGCTTTAGTGTCGTAAATTGGTTTAGCTTATTGTGCTCGGTTTTCCTTCCGCCTTAAGGGAGCTTGTTGACTAATGAAGTAACTCTCGAGTTGGGTACTCGGGGAGTGGAGTAGGCAATAGATTGCTTCGAGACCGAACCACTATAAATCATCCGCGTAATGGTTTGCACATTCTTTTATGACTTTTTCGCTTTAACATCTTATTTACCTTATCGCCTTACATTTCTATTTTTGCATTAGATCCATATGTGTGTTGATTGTTGCTTATAATTGTTTGATGATGATTGTGTCAAAGATAGAAGTTAACATTATGATGTGCTTATATTGCTATGACATGGCTAGTGATATAGATGTATTATTCACACATATCAAATTGCAATCAACTTGATGGATAAAATTTGATACGAAATATTTTAAGTTTTTAAATTGGACACTATTTACCCCCCCCCCTCGCCCCACTGAGTTCCACAATTAGTATTCTACAATTTCCCACATCCAGTTCCTGAATTAATTAGCTCTTGTTCTGAAGTACTAGCACATAAGAATTTGTTGTTCCTCTTGTAAGTGGTTGATACTAATCAACTCTTCCATCATGAAAATTGCTTTTGTCTTGGGTGGATGAGTTCTTAGCTGATTATTAGGTAGGTTGAGAATACGCGATGTACAACAGTAAGCTAGAAATGACATCATTTTATTGATTGCATCAATAGGGTCATCTCCTTGCTTAAATACTAGAACTGCTAGACCAGAGTCCATCTGAGGAAATTCAGCAAGGTGTAGTTTGTTGATTAACTATGGAGAAGTAGATCTAGAAGTCTTATGTTTCAGGGGGAATTCCTCTCAAGTTTTGGTCTGATTGTGTTTTTACTGCTGTTTATCTGATTCACATGCTGCCTATCTCTGTCTTAAAAGGTAAAGTCCTTATGAGTTTGTTTATGAAAAAAACCAAATCTCTCCTATTTGAGAAGTTTTAGATGTCTGTGTTTTTCTACTATATTGAATAACAGTGACAAATTCACATCTAGGTCTGATAAATGTGTCTTACTTGGTTATTCTACTTCCAAGAAGGCTTATAAATTATTTAGTCTTGATAACAGAAATGTGATATGGTCTAGAGATGTGAAGTTTTATGAAACTGTTTTTCCTTTTAAGATGAGAAACATTTCTGATAATGAGAAAGCTGTTGCAGATTATGAAAGTGATGCTGATCATTTAACATTTTTTGATAATCAAATTTCTCAAAGTCCCTATGATGAAGGGAGAGCTACCTCAGTTGTGGAAGGTAGTCCTTCATTCTCAAGAACAGATAATGGTCACTCACAGTTATCTGAGAATGGTTCTGCAACCTAAGTTGAGGATACTAGCTTATCTGAGGGTAATGGGTCTAAAAATTCTTTTGGTTCTTTGTCCGTTCCAACTCATAATATGACATTTGATCCTATAGACAGAGTGTAGTCTGAGCCTAGAAGGTCTAGTAGGATTCCTTAATTGCCTGCAAAATTAAATGATTATGTTGTTGATAGTAAAGTGAAGTATGGGTTGGAAAAACATGTGAGTTATGCTAAGTTAAATTCTGTGAATTTTTGTTTTGCCACTACTTTGAATAAATCTGTTGAGCCTAGTAATTACTATGATGCTGCTTCTGATCCAAAGTGGATTGAAGCTATGAATAAGGAAATTGATGCTTTATATAGGAATTTTACTTGGTCTATAGTGGATCTTCCTAAAGGAAGAAAGGCTATAGGATGTAAATGGATATATAAGATTAAGTATAAGGCATCAGGAGAGATTGAAAGGTATAAGGCTAGACTTGTTGCAAAAGGGTTTAGTCAAAAGGAGGGTTTTGACTATGATGAAACATTCAGTCCAGTTGTTAAAATGGTAACTGTGAGGTGTGTAATTACTATTGTTGTTCTTAACTCATGGCCTTTATATCGGTTGGATGTTAATAATGATTTTTTGTATGGAGATCTTGTTGAAGATGTTTACATGACTTTTCCTTTGGGTTTTGGTGATAATAACGATAATAAGGTTTGTAAACTTAACAAGTCTTTATATGGGCTTAAGCAAGCTCCAAGGCAGTGATATGCTAAGCTTACTGCTGCCTTGATTGAGCATGGATTTGTTCAAAGTAAATTTGATTATTCTCTGTTTATTAAAGAAACATGAAAAGTCTTTGTTATTCTGTTGGTATATGTGGATGATATTGTTATAACTGAGAATTGTAAGGAAAGTATTGATTCTTTTAAATTATTTTTGAAAAACAAGTTTATGATAAAGGATTTAGGAACTTTGAAATATTTTCTGGGAATAGAGGTTCTAGAAAATAAGTCTGGTGTGTGTTTAACACAAAGGAAATATTGTCTAGAACTTCTTCATAAATATGGGTTACTTGCAGCTAAACCTGCAGCAACTCCTTTACCAGAAAATGCTGTTTTGAATTCTAAGGAGAATGATTGTAACAATCCGTATATTCAGGTCATTTTACGACTCAATATTTCCCATTATTTATTTTTAGAGTTTTACGCGTTTGCTTTTAAATTTCTATCGTTCAGTTACTAAAAATCATCAATCAACGTAAACAGGCACCGAATAAATTAAAGTTTACGTCAAGCAAGCATTATATTATTTTTACGAAAGTAATAATCAACTTTTTATATTTTATTTTTATTGGTTACGTAAAACGTTTACGTTTCGTAATAAAATACATTTAGGCATACCCGGAAGCATCAATACCTATCTATACCCAACCAAATACCCACAATTATACCCAATACTCAACAATTTCAC
This sequence comes from Tanacetum coccineum, assembly GCA_026074375.1. Taxonomy (NCBI): domain Eukaryota; kingdom Viridiplantae; phylum Streptophyta; class Magnoliopsida; order Asterales; family Asteraceae; genus Tanacetum; species Tanacetum coccineum. The sequence continues at coordinate 9,997 of BQNB010014018.1, read as the reverse complement.
AAATCCCTTATACATATATACATGGACGGTTATGAGCTTATAAAACACAAAGATATTTTCTTTTGACTTTACAATTAACATGTGTTGATAAAACCTTCAAGCAAACTTCTTACATTTACCAACCAATCTTTCATGAACCATGCTAGTCTTACACCAAGCCATCCTATTCTTACACAAATCTATCTAATTTCCTAATTTCCATGGATATGTTCCTAGATATTTTTAGTATTTAAGTGATCCTATTCCAAGAACACTTCTCACACTTATCATTTTTAACTAGCAAAACTCACCATTTCTCTCCCTCCCACCTCCTAGGACACGACACCAAAACAACACACCAAAATATTTCATAGTTCTTGATTTTTCAAAGATACAAGTATACTAGGGTTGATATTAATCATATCTAAGGTATTACAAAGGGTATTGGAAGTTTAGTTAGGTGATTACAAGGGTTTAATATTAAGAAGAAAGTTAGGGTTTCTATAATTGAAACTAGGGTTTTCTTGATTTGGAAGCTCGGGTTTTCTTGATAAGTTAGGGTTTATACTTTGTTTCTCTTCATCATCCATCTTGTTAAGGTTTCCTATAAACCCTAAACTTTTCATAATCATTCATTTCATATTTTATATAATTGGTATATGGTTAATCATCACCTAGTTATATTTTATACATGTTTGTAAAATAAATCAAGTTTATGTAAACTCAAGAAATACTTGTTCATGGTAAATATGATGTTTAAAACATAAGGACATGTGTTATTTAAGGATTTACAAGCAATGGATAATTTATATAATTATTTGTAAAGTTATGGTTAATTATTTATTTATAAGGTTTATATAAATAAATAATTATGATGGACATTTTTTACTTGGAAAATCATTATGAACACAATTTAGAGGACTCAAAATATATAAGACTTGTGGTATAAAATATTATAGAGGACTTGTAGTGAATTAACCAAGTTAAAAACTTATAAAAATAACCTTATAAACATTTTGATTAAAAACTTCAAACCTTCTGTTTTAATTCAAAAATTTTAATATTTATTTTATATTTTTTTAAACTACTACATGTCATGAGGATCGTAAGAATATAAAGAACTCGAAAATCCAAATTATAACGAAGAAGTTACGCTATTTACAAGTTTACAATAATAAGTGTGTTATAAAAGTAATTTTATAAAAATAAATTACTGTTCATAGCAGTGACTTTTTGGAAAATATTTTACTTGGATATAACTTTTAATTACGAAGACGTGCTCGAAAGAATCACTAAAAACGGAATTAAAATGAGTAAGTTATGATTTTTGTATGATTACGATAATTAAATACATAAAAATAGTTTTTATATAATTAGGAACAGTAAAACGGTACTGTTCATCAGTATCAAAAATATTATAAATATAATATTTTGATAGATTTTCTTAATACGAAACCGTGGACATAAAGAACGTATAAAACGGAGTTAAAACAAGAAAGATACGCACTATTTTACTCTTGTGCACTATTTTCTGACATGAATAGTGTTGGTTCATTTTTAATAAAAACTTTACGAAACGATGTAACATTACCTATATAATATTTATACATGTTTTTAGCTTTATAAATATTATTTTACGAGACGATTGAAACATTTATACAATGACTTAATATAAATAATGAAAACATTAAATCAAGTATACTATTTTTACAAATACAAATACATGGACATTATTTTTCAAAGTACGAATTTATATGGTTTAATTTTATAAATTAAACAAACACGTTTAGGTGGTGATGTAACTATATAGAATTATATATTTTGTTAGTTATTTAAGTACATTGTACTCACACGACCTATATTTAATTACGTTGCATTCGGTCTATACGTGACGATTTTCATATTTGATTTATATATCAAATACATTCATTGAGGTGAGTTCATAGCCCCACTTTTATACAATTACAATGATTTACAACTTTGGGGTGAGGAACATGCATTGTTTTACATTTGAACGCAAGTACACTTTTACACAAATTACGAGTTTGCCTAAGTAGCTATAACCCACTATTCCCATAAATCATGAACGGTTAATTACTGGATTGTAAGCGCGAATGTTGATGACATCAAATAACGTCTATTTTATAGCATTTTTTATCCCATATAATTAACTCATTTTGTATAATTATTGCAAAGAATTATTACTTAATTGTTTATATTTGAAAATTGCAGTAATTACGGAGTAGTTGGTGAATATTAGCAAAATGCGCGCATTCTGGAGCTTAAACGAAGATATTTTGAAGATTACTGTTCTGACTACCAATACGTCGTATCCATCAAGGAAGATACGGCGTATCTGTGCCTGCACTCACCAAAGACTACGAAGGAAATATGATCAATACGTCGTATCCAGAGAAGATCAATACGCCGTATTGGAGATATAGAAAGTGAATATTCTGGAAGATATCAAACGTGGTCCCTACTCCAAGAAACTCCCGATACGCCGTATCGAACCGACTCTAGACCCTATAAATAAAAAACTCAAAAATGAGTTTTAATTGTGCTAAATCATATTCTCGATACCTAAACCATAAAAGTCGATTTTCAGAGGAGAAAAAGAGCAGAAGAGGTCTCGCAACGCGATCCAATCCATAGGAGACAACGTGTAATTTCTTATACTTTTGTAATCGTTCAGTTTTTGGTATCATTCGTTAACTCGGTCAGTTTACCTTGGCTAAGCCATTACTCTTGTATTAATTATGATGTTTGAAGGCTAATACCTTCGGGGATTAGCCATTATTATAAAGATCTGAATGTTTAGTTTTGTTCATATCTCGATTGTTTAATTTATCGTTGAATTATTGATTATGTTTATCACATGATACTTGTTAACGTGCTTAAGTATGCGACCTATCATTCAACTAGGTCTAGTCCTACATATTTAATGCGCTGTAACTTCGGTGTTATTTGGGCGTAGGCTAAGAGTCTGGGATAGCTCTCCATATAGTAATGCGTATAGGTGAAACAAATAGGATGACTAATAATGTCATGCTTGCCTCGATTGATCTGGTTATACCGTTGTAGGTGGTGGCTTAGTACTAACTAATAACGTTCGGATCATTGGTATAGTTTGGATTTTAGACTACCACCTAACACAAATTACCATTAAGCAGTAAGTGGGTAAAGTCTCTATGAGCTAGGGTTAGTATGGCATACACCGTGTTGTCCTCTAGATGAATTATAATCAATATAAATAAGGATGTTTTATGCGGATGCTTTAATTGTGACAGAATTAATGTGTCTAGGTCTTAGGATGAAGTTTTGCCTAAGTCTAAGAGTGATATACCACATCAAGATAAGTAATCATTGCACTGAATAAACAAACCAACGTTCTAATTGGATTAATGATGGCTAATACAGTTTTCTATTATAAGGCTTGACTGTTCTTTTATCTTCTGTTAATTTGCTTGCGTGGGTTAAAGTGTCTCGAATTGATTGTAGTCACCACCAAACCCATGCCAGTCTCTTAGGCTGAAACCCGCTTTTACCTGTTAGAATTAGAATTAGAATTAACATAGGATTAGGATAGGTTTGACTTAGATTAGAATTAACTTAGATTAGATAACTAAAATATTAATAAATTAAGAGATTTAACCTCGCTTCAAGTGTTCGACACCCTACTTACCACGAATCTACCACCGACCGGGTACACTGCCCGTTAAAGTGTTGTTTTTTGCTAAGTCGGCAAAATATAAATTTAAAACTTGAACTTTCATAAATAAAACACCACACAACGACACATCAAGTTTTTGGGGCCGTTACCGGGAAATGAAAATTAATATTGATTTTTATTTTATATTTTGGTTTTTAGATTAAATTAGATCTAACCCTTAGGAGTAGTATAAATTAGATTAGTGTATATTCTTGTATATTATGTATATTTTGTATATTTGTTAGTTTTATTGTTTGCTTGTATATTTGTGTGTTTAATTTAATTGTTTTCCTAATACACTGTTCTGGTAGATAACTCTATACGGCGTATCCACTTCCATTGGATACGGCGTATCCAACTTTTTGTCCAATACAACGTATTCATTTAAGTGATTAATACGGCGTATTCACGTCTATTGAATACGGCGTATCGATCATCTGATAAAGTTCTTTTCCACTCTCGAACTTAAAGCTCAAATTTTTTTAACACATTTTTCCCGCTGGTTTTACTGATAATTTTCTTGTTATTTTTCAGTTAAGAATGACAAAGGTAATCAAAGAAGAGTTCGAGAAAATTAAAGATCTTAACGACGAAGATGTTTCGCTCACTTGCGGTACATCAATTGAAGTTTTCAACAAAGAATTCAACCGGATGAGCGAAATGGATAATGATTTATTCACATATAAAGTTAAAGTTGCTAACATTCAATGTGACTCAAACAAGGATGATGATTCTGAGCAACGAGTGTCGCATGAAGCTGATGATGATACGGGATATGATCCGTCTGATGTTGCATTTACTAAATGGTTGGGGTCAAAAAAATTTAACAACAAAACGATGGATCATTATACGAAGAAAGCATTATGGATTTACTGGATTCGAGGAGATGATGAATTTGAACTCACTGATGAAGAATCTTCTGATAATGAAGATGAAGTTGCTGAAGTCTTTAGGATTGATACTAATATATTTGATTTTGAGACGCCTATGTGCAAGGCCTTCAATGAATTTAACTATCTTTTGCAAATCGATCCAGACTTACTTACTAAGGACATTGAGGGATTCAAGACTTATGAAGAATATAAGGATGATTGGATCTATGAATGGAACAAAGACGTACCATGGGTTGACGAGAAACCATGGACTGATATAGGAGTATGGAAAGAACTGAAACCAATCAAACATACCTGCAAGCCTTTCAACTATAAAACTGGATGTTCGTAATAGCCAACATGTAGTTGGAGGAATGATGGATTCTGTAATTGAGGAAACTTACCTGTAGCTTACATTATTGGAAACTCGCTCCATTATCAGGATTATGAATGGTACGAAGCCTTGAAGGATAGCGAGCTAAAAGAACAAGCTTTAAGAAATAAAGCTATCATGGAAGGCTTAATCAGTGATGATGAATTATGCAATGATGGTTGGAGAAGATGGGAAAGCCATGAGATTACCTTCCACGATCATGATGAAATAGAATATGAGAATGAAACTCATGATGAAAGACAAGAGTTATGTGAAACTCATGAACTGCAGGTGTGCAATATGAGAAGATTCGAGGTGATCAAGTATTCATTCGGACAAGACGAAGAGCATGTTGTTGTTAAAGAAGATGAATACGATGATTTAGCAAGAACAAACAATGATGCATGCCGAGCATACTAGGAAATCTTTCGCATGATGGACGAAGGATGGATGGTAACTAGAGCCAAGTGAAATGCTGAAGAAAAGTCTAACTTAAAGACTTCGCTGTAAACAAAAGTGCTTCCCGGGAGACAACCCGGATCGTTATTTATTTTTATTGAGTCTATCTTCCCAGACATCAATACGCGCGTATCCGCTCCATACCATATGGCGTATTGATTGTCTGGACGTTATCAGTCTTGTAGATACATGTAATCTTATGATCAAACCAAGAACAAGAGTGAGATGTGGGTTGTTATGTTAGAGATAGAGAATGGATGGAGTGGATGAAGTGTATTATGATGAAATGTTACAAATGTAACAACCAACCCCTCTCCAAGGCTAGGA